>PVKA01007654.1:0-54794 GCA_004027165.1 Ctenomys sociabilis
CACACACACACACACGTAGTATAAGAAGCAGAGCAGGAAGAGAGGAACAGACTTTTTTTTAGCCCTGCTTGGATATTTTGCCCCTTATTATTATTATTTTTTTTTTTGTCTTTTTGAGACAGGGTCTCACTATGCAGTTCAGGCTGGCCTCAAGCTCACTTTGTAGCTCAGGCTAGTCTCGAACTCACAACAATCTAATCCCCTTAGGATTTATCCTGTAACCCTGTACTATAGTTTGTAGATCCTTTGTCAGTGTCAGCCTTGTGGATAAATCACAACAATCCTCCTGCCTCAGCCTCCCAAGTGCTGGGATTACAGGCATGCGCCACCACGCCCGGCTGCCCCTTATTATTTTTTTTTTTTTAATCCTTCAAACTAAAGCAAAAAGAAATCAGGACTGCAAGAGTCCATCTACAGCAAGATCAGAGTAAAATGCCACTGACAGTTGGTACCATATATTTTTCAGAGACGCTTGAAGTATAGTGTTGAGCCCCAGTTCTTGTTGTATGGAAGATTGTTTTCATCTTTTGATTTTTAATCTGTTTCCTTTTGGATTAAACATTTTTTCAATCAATCTTGAAAGAAAGTATTACAGATCTATCAGCCTGGGTTGGAAATTGCTTTCTTTTTTGGTTTTAAACACTTTGCTCCAAGCTCTTCTGGGCTTCCATGTTTGTGTTGAGAAGTTTGCTGTAATTCTAATAGGCTTTCCTTTCTAAGCACTTCATTGTTTTTCTCTAACTGATTTTAAGATTCTGTTCTTGTGTTGGACTTCCAGAACTTTGTAGAGACTCTCTTGTGACTGTGGCTTATTGGAGCTGTGCCTGCCTCACTTATTGCATGTTAAATTCTCTTCCATTATTGGGAAAATTTTCTGTTATTATTTCAGTGAGGAAGTTCTTTTTAAGGGAGAAATTTATTTTTTATATCAATTTTAATGAGAAAGAAATAGTAATGAGACTAACCTGTTTCAAAACAGGTTAGTAGGACAGTTACAATAATTAATACATTGCATATTGTTGTATTTTTAGTAGTTATTCCCTGTACAAGATGCAGACATGATATTCTGCCTAAGCACAATTAGTACAAATCTTTCTTCTCATTGAAATAAGAGAAAATAGCTGTACATCTATCCTAACTATTTTGTATGTACAGATACATATTTTTAATTACAATATGCTCCCTAATTTATATCCTCCTTTTTAGTTTTATTTTGTCAGAGATGGGTGTTTCATTGCCATTCAAATATTGTAGGTGCTTGAATTCAGCAAAATAACCCAATACAGTCCAATAGTCCATAATAGTAGTGGATTATCAGTGCAACTGGTAATGTCAGAAGTTGTTGACTTGAGCCTTTCACAGCTCAGCATATTAATATGGCTTTACTTTTTATACCTCATAATTGTACTTTTCTGCTGAATTGTTAAGACCAAGTTAAAGCAAGACCCATATAGCTAAAAATACAACTTTTGTATCTGACAAGCTCAATCTAATCCCCTTAGGATTTATCCTGTAACCCTGTACTATAGTTTGTAGATCCTTTGTCAGTGTCAGCCTTGTGGATAAATCACAACCATTGCTTGACCAATTTGCTCTCTGTGAAAGCCTGAGAGAATGTTTTCTCTTCATGTGACTCTCCTTAGGCACACTCTACATCATTGATCTCAGTCCTGTGTGGCCCCATAATCTCCTTGAACAGAAAATTTGGGACACCACTGAGTTACAGGATGTCACAGCAGAGGTTCTCTTATGTCCTAAGTACTCTCAGTGAGGAAGTTTTGATGCTATTTTTGCTCTTTTCCTTGTTTACCAATTCCAGTCAATCTTACACTAGTCTTCTCTGTGTTATCTAGGACTCATTTTTTTTGTGCATCCTCAGGTTTAATTTATCCCTTATTATTGGTCACTGATGACAGTTCTGCCTTCTTCCTCCGAGACTCTGTCCTCAACTTAGTTGCTTCTGCTGTCCATAAAAGTTTTAATCTCCTGAGTTTCTATTTGAAGCTCTTTTATGGACTGTGCTTCTTTTCTGTGCTGGTCATTTGTGTTTTGCATCATTTTCTTTAGTTCTTTTAGCTTTTCATGAGTGATTTCTATGGTGAGCAAAGCTTATTCATTTGTTTATTTGACCCAGTATATTTTGGTTTATAATTTCTGTGCACTTGCTAAATGCCAGGGATCTGCTTACCCTCCTGATCTTCTTTCAAATAATTTGTGTGTATGGCTTTTGACTTCCTCTCCTTTAATATGCCATGGGTCAGCTCTTAAGAAGTTAGGAGCTCAGGGAGGCATTTTGTTTTATGATCTTATCGTGTCTGTGTTTGTTTGCTTGTTGTGTCGAGGCCTCAAGGTGACTGTAGTGGAAAGCTTTCTTTGTCTCTGTGGACCTCTTTAATTAATATTTGCTTTTCAGTTATGTCGTCTTGCATAGCTAACTATTGGCCTTTGTCTCTGTTCTAGGTTCCAACCACCTCTGTTTTACCTGACACGGGAGATTGCAGCATATTTAGCTCACTTTCCTATTTTCCAGAAATGGGTACAGTATTGTTAATAACCCTAAGTCAAACAAGATATGGGCATCCCATGAAAATCAATTAGTAGCAACAGGTATAGCACATTGGCTGGAGTAACAAAATCAACATCAATAGAGTACTAGATACAAACTGAATATGGATATCCTGAAGGACAAATAAAGTACCACATTTATCCATAGAAAATATATCAGTAATTATAACATAAGCACTAAGACAATCGAATATTGATGTACTATTGATCTGTAGTAAATATCCAGGAATCAACCCTTTATGACTTTTGTTTTTGGCAGAACCCAGGTTTGAACTCAGGCCCTTATGCTTGCCAGGGAAGTGCTTATTCCTCTGAACCATCTCCCCAGCCCCTGTAAATATCTACTAAATGGAACAATTTTGCCTCTGGTAACAGAATAGTATTCAACACCAGTAGCATAAATTCTTCTTCTTATTATTTTTTAGATACTTAATACAGGGTCTACAGAGTCTCACTACACAGGTAAAGCTTGTAGTGATCCTCCTGTTTTCAGCCTCCCAAGTGCTGAGATTGCAGGCAGGTGCCACCACGCACAGTCTCAGTCACTGTCTCAGTGTGCCCTGGGGGCGGGGCTGTCACACCATGCCAGGATCAAACCACAATCCCTGCATCTGCCTAAGCCGGTGCTTTAGTCTGCTGAGCTATCTGGCTTGGCCAACACCAGTAGCTTAAATTAAACTCACTGTATTGAGATTCATAAAGCGTTGGTAGTTATTCTGGTCAAAGTAATGATGGGAATCCAGGAAATGAAAATAGAAAAATTTGAAAAATTAACCAATAGGATACAAGTAGGAAGAGAGAAAAGTGAAATGGGGGTTCTATTGAGGAATAAAAGGAAATTAATACTGACAGTGAACAGTTACAGGATTAAACATGAAAAAGAAAAGAAGGTAAATAGAGCAAAAACAGAACAAAAGAGAGAGAATAGAAGACTATAGGCACATGCCTACAATCAGGAGGCTGAGGCAGGGAGATTGTTGCATGCTTAAAACCAGCTTGGACTACAAAGTGAGCTCAAGCCCACCTGAACAGCATAGCAAGATCTTGTCTCAAAAAGAAAAAAAAAAAAGGGCTGGCCAGATAGCTCAGTGGACTAAAGTGCCTGCTGAGGCAGACGCAGGGACCAGGGGTTTGATCACTGGTATGCAGTGCTGGCCCCACTCCCTAGAGCACACTGAGCTTGAGTCTGGATATGGTGGTGCGTGTCTGTAATCCCAGTACTTGGGAGGCTACAATCAGAAGAATCACTGTGAGTTTGAACTGTGTAGTGAGACCCTGTAGACCCTGTACCAAATACATTAAAAAAAGAAAAGAAAGAAAGAGAAAAAAAAGAGAAGCTAAAAAAGACATAAATAAATAAATAAATAAATAAATAAATAAATAAATAAGAAAGAAAGAAAAACCCAAAACCCAAATCACCCAAAACCAATGGAAAGGTAAAAATAATACAGAATACAAAAGAAATTTTAAAGAGTCAAAAAACATGTTGCATTATTAAATGAGCAGTTGATTTCCAAGATCTATGGTCTTTCAGTCCAGCAGGTCATGATCTTCTGTGCTTAGCTTCAGAGCCTGGTTTCGTGACTTGCCCTCCCTCCACCAGCAGAGCCTCTGTCCACCCTCCACTTGCCCGGCTGGCAAATCAAGGCATATCCTTGTATCCACTGCTAGCGGGGGAATGCAATTAGTCCTCTGGTCTCTGCTGGATGTAGACCACAGGATGGAGTGGGTTGCTGGATATCCCGGAATCCTGTTGCTCCCTTCTGCTTGGGCATCGTCCTTGTCCAGGATCAAGCCAGTTGGTTATTCCTGCTTCCCTGTACCCCGATGAAGCAGAATGCAGGGCTGGTTTGGAGCGGTGTATAGCATTGGTGGTGTATAGGACTGATAGCATATGGCATTTGTGGTGTGTAGCATTGGAGCTTATATTGTTGATACATTGTGTCAACCTGCGGGTGGTCGTACCACTCCTTCAGGGGTGATACTAGTGGCCCAGGTCCTACCTACTCCTAAGGGAGGGCACTGCTCCCCCAGCAGGGATCTGTTTGCTCATGTAGTGGAGGGTTCCACCTGTCACTGAAGCAGAATTCTTCACACCCTTGACACTGACCCAGAAAATTTATTTTCAGGTATAGCTCATAAGGAAATAGGTCAACCCATAAAAAATTTTTTAAATTTATTCCACTGCTATTTATAATAGCAAAACATAAGAAACAAAAACAAAGAAGCTCCAGGCAAGATTATACCACAAAGAAAAAAATGCCCAACCTTAACATAAAGGGTTGGTGAAAAGCCGGAGAGATGGGTGGATGTTCAGATGCTGCAAACACTCAAAAGGCTGTGAACCCAGAGCTACTAACAGGGAAATTTCTCCACAGTATAATGTGAAAGGGCAGCAGAAGTTTATGGAGAACTAGCCTGGCAAGGCCTTAGGTTTTTAAAAATCTTCATTTTTATTAGTACATACTTATCATACATAACGATCACATTCTTCATAGGGAATTTGCAGCTTACATAATATATCTTGATTTTTTATTTTCTTCCCCATTTTGCTCCCCTTCCTTCAACCCTTCTTCCCTCCATTGACAAACTCCTTGTTTCCATTTTTCCTCCTATTCTCCTTTTCTCCCTTACCCTTCCGTTTCTCCCCCCTCTCTCAGTTCCCTTCCCATTTGAACGTGTGCTTCCTACTTCCCAATGCTGTCCTCCATTATGTTCCTTATTTTTACCCTGTTTTAAAATACACATGTCATGTACACAAGAAAAACCATGGCAGCAAACAACAGAATACTGTCAGTATTCTGATTGCAGAGCCATTTTTCCTTCTGCTTATTCTTATTTACTCCCTGCACTACGTCAAACAAGCGTGAATAGGAGAAATCAGTCAGTTGTTCTAACCCACGGAGATAATTAGCCACGAGGACAAAAGCTAAATGGCCGTCAGGAGCTGTTTGCCTTCGTGTCAGTGAGGAATGAGAGAGGCTTGCGCTTGGACGCTCCCATTTGCGGCTATACTTTAGCAACACTTAGGGAAGGACTAAAAGGACTCATTGGGGCATAACAGACCCATCAAGAGTCCCTGGGGTGGGGCCTTGACTCTGGCCTCTCTCCTCCAGGTGATTTTAAGATGGGCAGCCAGAGAGAAGTCCAGGGCTTCGGTACTAACAGGGACAGCACGATTTGAATCTGATTTTGTTACAGGGGGTGAGATTTTGGAATAGAATGTTGATGTTAAGTCAGCGTCATGAGCTTCTTTTCATTGTAGCTGCCAAAGCCAAGTGCATCCCTTAAGGAGTAGGTGGGCGCTTCTGCGCCTCAGGAGCAGCTGGTGGTGTATAGCACCCATAGTATACGGCCTGTGTGGAATGTAACATTGGTGCGTATGTTATTGATACATTACGTCAACTTGAGAGGTTTAGAGGTTTAATTCAGTGACTCAGCAGAGAGCCAGGCTTAGTTAGTTCTTTGTAAACAGGAGGGCGTGGCACGGTGTAGCTCTACACCCCTTCCCTAGAGTGACTCAGCACTTAAAAGATAGATAAGGGGGCTGGAGGGAGGATGGTCCCTGCCACTTTCCTCAGAGGAGCTCGTCTTCCAGTCAGTGTAGAGAGAAGGGAGGGAGGCTTGCTAGAAGCTGCAGCTGGGCCTCCTCTCTGCGTTCTTTGCTCTTTCTTGCTGCCGTGAACTGCTATCCGTTGCCTATCCGCTGCCTCATGAGAGTGCCTTGGAGCTAGCTGAGTATGGACTGAAACCACCGCTGACTGCGCGCTAAATAAACCTTTCCCTTGGTAATTTTGGGTGTTGAGTATTTTGTCCCAGTAATGAGAGAATAACTGAGGCAGCAGGACGAGGCTGTGGTGGTACAGCATCAGAGCCCCTGAAATCTGGCACGTTTGCAGCCCAGTGATGCCGCAAGCCCCAGGTGCCCATCTGCCTAAAGCCGTGTAGGCAAGCACGCTAGTGCTCAGCGAGGCAAAGACTGCACCCGTGCAGAGAAAGGATGGCACTTCCTGTGTGTGAGTGAGCGTGTGACTTACACCATGATTTATTTTTAAGAGCGGTATGCTTTTGAGGCCCACCAGAGTCTCCTTTTGAATTGCTAATCAGATAATATGTAGGTGGCAGCTAACATTCCAATAACAGTGTGTTTTCGACAGTGCTGCAATAGTTTCCCTTGAGGTTTAAGAATTATTATTTGCTCTTAATTGCTACCTGTCTTAATAGGTGTTACTCAAACAGGAAGGAAAACTCCACACATTCTCACCAGGCTTTGATGCCAGAGGTTAGTGAGGGAATTTGGAGAGAGATTTTAAACGGTGTCAGGTAAACACAGGTGAATTTTAAGAAAGGCTGTGTGTGGGCATCGGTATCCCGGTGGGCAATAGGACTGTCGCACAGCAGGGGGAAGTGCCTCAGATTTGGCTATGCAAATGAGATTGCTCACTTCTTAGTTGAAGAATAATGGCAGGCCCTTATAAGCAGCACTGAGATAGTATTAATCATACCTTCTGTAATTAAACACCCCTTTAAAATAACAGTTACAGGAGCTGTGTTTCACTGCCTGTTTTTACTTTCATCCTAATTCCAGTGGGAGGAAATGGACTCTGATGGAAACCAATGCGGGAAGCCACCCTGACTCTGCTGAGGCAGAGACTTTGTGCCTTTTGTTCTCCTTGGTGTCAATGCAAGGTAGATATGGGGAGGAGATGGGGACACGGGCAACGTCAGCATTTCCATGCAAAAGGGAAGGGGCGCATAAAGATAGCCACTTGGGTTCCAGACTCTTCCAAATAGCTCAGTGGTGGAAATAGACTCAGAACTGCTCCCCCCAAAGCCGGCTAAGGCAGAAGCACTGCAGAGACAGGGCACTTGTAGAGGGGACAGGAGTCCTCCTGAAGTTACCTTTACAGTTGATCTTTGACCTCAAAGGTCTGTGCTTGCCTTATAATTGGCAAGGACAAAGACTGCAGATGTCATCAGGCTTCTGAGAAGATGAGAAGAGACACGTGAGCTTCATATCCTAGATCTCTGTGCTCCACTGACCATGCTCCTCTGTGTACCTGGGGTCTCAGTGTGGGGCTGGTGTTCCTGAGCACAGCACCACTCACGGAGACTAAGGCGCTCACTGTGTAGCCCCAGACCCACCCATGGATATGAGTTATAAGCATCATTTCCAGTGAAATTTTTTAGGACATATATATATATACTTGGTAGATAAAATTCAAACAATACCCAAAGAGATACAGTGAAGAGTAAACCCTTCTCTCTCTCCCTTTCTGTCCCCTAGTTTGGCATCTTCACTCCCTGAAGGCAACCACTGTTAGTACTTTCAATACACCCTACTATAAAGGTGGTGTTCTTGTGTTTTCTCTGTCTCTCTCCATCTCTGTCTGTCTCTGTCTGTCTCTGCCTCTGTCTCTTTCTGTCTCACTCTGTTTCTCTCCCTCTCCCTTCTTTCTCAGCACACACACACACACACACACACGCACACACACACACACACTATGACTTACAGTGAGATTATATTCTGACAAATAGGCTATACAATAAGACTATCGTAAGTAGGAATACACCTTATCTCCCACATGTTGTAGCTTTGAAGCTTTGCAACACAGGACAATTCAGCGTCCCTTGTCTTCCCCCTTTATCTTAGGACTGAGGGAACTGTAGTGTCCTGCTGCTGCCTGAACTCTCAGGCCAATATCATACCATATTTCACCAAATTGCCAGCCTAGGGAAAGATCAAAATTCAGAGCTGGGTTCCTTCTGAATGCTTAATGCTTTCAGAGCATTATAAATCAAAGAATTGTTAAGTTGAATCACTCGGGTGTGTGTGTGTGTATGTGTATAAACATATAGAAGCTTCATAAGCTGCCATCTGAAAGCCATTATTTCCAAAGAAAATTTTCAGGAGATATATTTACTTGGTAAGTAAAATTTAAACAATGCCAAAAGACATACAGTGAAGAGTAAACCTTCCTCATGTATGCGTGCATATATACACACACATGAACATGGATATTGTGCATATATGCTCTTTTTTATACAGATCCAACTTGGCTTTATATGCTGTTCTGTACCTTGCTGTGTCCCCTTCCATTCCTCATCAGTAGATCCTGGAGACCATTCCACACCATCCCATGCATTACTGACTCACTCTCTAACAGGGTTGGTTCCACCCTACTGCATAAACTTTCCCCTCACTAGTAGGCTTTGTATTCTTTTCAGTCCATCAGTGCTGCAAAGAATGCAACTCTACAACTCTGGGTATACAGAGCTAATTCTGCGCGATTAATTTCTGGATGTCAAACTTCTGAGTCCAAGTACCCACATGTTAAATTTTGATCAATATGGACACATCTTCTTCCAACTGTTGAGCTAATCGACACTCTCGATAATAAACTATCTGGAAACTGTCAAGAATGCACAAGACTTTAAAAAGATTACATTAAGTCAGAGAAGGAAGCCAGAAAGGCCACATCATAAGGGATTCCTATGACATATCCAGATTAGGCAAATCTGTATGGAGAGAGGGTAGATTTGTGCTGCTCGAGCCTGTAAGGAGGCAGGGAGCAGCAGGGATCACATTTTTTGAACTTAGTGAATTGAATTTTTTTTCTTTCTGTATTTTAGGGAAGGGTCTACAGGTATTCAGTGTCTCACTACTAGATCGGACTGGTAGTGATTCTCCTGTTTAAAGCCTCCCAAGTGCTGGGATTACAGGCAGACGCCACCATGCCCAGTCTCAACCTCTATCTCATTGTGCCCCAGAGGTGGGGCCGGCATGGCAGACCAAGGGATCGAACCCTTGGTCCCTATACCTGTTTGCAGGTGCTTTAATTTGTGAATTGAATATTTTATAGGATCGATTTTATGATACATAAATTCTACCTTAACAAAGCTACTTCTTTTTTTTTAAAGAATGATGTAAGAGTATGTGTTTGTCCTCCCCTCTTGGTAATGTGTTCACACTTTGTCATTCTCGTTTTTTTTTTAAATTTTTTATTTATTTATGCATTTATTTATGTGGTACACAGTCTCACTATGCAACACAGACTCCCTTTCTCAGCCTCTCCAGTACTGGGATTACAGATGTGTGCCACAGGGCCAACATGGCATGTGGTACAGGGATTGAACCCAGGTCCTTGAGCTTGCCAGGCGGGTGCTTAGACTGCTGAGCTATCTCTCCAGCCCCATTCTTGCTATTGTAATCACAACAGTCTGTTCTTTCCAATGGCAAAAGACCACCAGGAAATGAATAGAAAGATCAGAAGGTCTCCAAGCAGGGATTTCAAGTTTATGCTATCAGCCTTGTAGTCTAGCAGTAATAGAAATGACTAAAATGGCCACTGTCAAAACAGTCACATTGTCAACAGTAGCCAGTGAATTCAGCAAATTAATTAAAATAACCAAGTACTGAGACTTAAGAATTCCAGAAGGAAATGAAGGACCCTCATCTGCCAGTGTAAAGGATTTGTTTACCTCCATTTGTCTACGTAACAGGAATGTTCATATCCCATCCCCTGCACGATGAATGGAAGTCAGCAGCCTGCCTTTTGTAGAAAATAGACTGACACTCTTCATAGGTAAAGAAGAAGTGAAAGCCAAATAACATGAATTATTTTTGTATACAATTCCAGACTGGCTGGCTGATGGGCTAAAAAAAAAAAAAAAAAAAAAAATTAACCTATGTCTTCCCCTCTTAGCACTACTATATTCCGTTTGACTTTGGATTCCATTTTATCCATTTCACCTCTCACCTCTAGATTAACCCTGCCAAATTCTTCTTTTTCTATTATGTCTTATATTTCAGCCTGCTTGTTCCCTTGGGATTAAAAGCTAAATACTCACTAACAAGAGTAATCCTCTAAGTGGATGTGTTTCTAACACTGAGAGGCATTTGATCACAAAGGAAAGGTGGGAAAGCAGAGAGATGAATAATGAAAATGAGATTTAGGATTTTCACCTTAGTCATAATTGATTGCAAAGGGACTCTTCAAGCCAATATTTGCATGAGAATAGACTTGTTCTTCATTCCAAGAATAATCTAATTTTCCCCCTCCTTTGAGACAATATGACCCCCAGGAACTGAGCTCCAGCAAGATAGGCCTTGACATGCTTGATCTTTCCCAGTCTTTGACTCGACCTATGTGACTCTAATAACTACAAGCACTTACAAATGGAGCATTAGGTGTGTAGCATCCTCTGATCCAGGCATTGTGGGTATTGGTTCATTTAATTCTCAGTCCCAAGCGGACAGCCCTATTTGCGTTACTACTATAAATTGAATTCATATGTGGAATCCCTACCCTCAAAGTGACAGTGCTTGCAGGGGGAGTTTTTAGGATGAGTAGGTTTAGATGACATCCTGAGGTGGTGGGGCCCTCTAGACTGACAGGAACCATAGTCCTTGTAAGAAGAGACACCACAGAGCCTGTCCTTGTCCCCCACTTCTCCACATAAGGACATAGAGACAAGGCTGTTAACTGAAAGCCAGGAACAAGGCCCCTCCCTGACTGGAAAACCAAATCTGCCACCACCTTGATTTTAGGTTTCCCGTCCTATGGAAATGTAAAAAATAAACACCTGCTACTTAAGTCACTCAGTCTCTGCTTGTTGTAGTGGCCTGCATTGACTAATACATAATCCACATTTTATAAAGTAGAAAGGTGAGCGCTAGAGAGGTTATGTCACTTAGCTAACAAGAACTAGGAAGAAATGAAGGCACAGTGCAAACACCAGTGCTCTAGCTCCATTTTCTGTGTTCCTCATGAGCATGGCTGGAAGCCTACGATGCAGGGAGTAGTTTGCCCGCCTTCTGGCCCCTTCCCCTTGCACCACTTTGGAACTTCACCCATGCCATCAGTGGGTTGCAGAAGACAATGCTACCACTGGAGTGCATTTTCTCATGTTTCAGAGGCTGTGACTTCTACTAATCTGAATCCATGATAGCTGAGGCTTTTTTCTCATTTCTACTTCCCCAGCCTCTAGTAAGGTTCTCAGGAATGAGGTGGGAGATTAGGGTGTGGTCAGTGGGTGAGGTACGGGTCAATCATGCAGATCCAAAAGACAAACTCCCAAGCCCTGCGCTCCCTATCAATCAGCAAGTGCTACCTTCAGTTCTTGCCAGAACTTGAACATGGTGTTTTCTTTTAATCTTTTGTGTGTGTGTGTGTGTGTGTGTGTGTGTGTGTGTGTGTGTGTTTCAGTAAGGGTCTACAGGGTCTCACTACATAAATTGGACTCGTAGTGATCCGCCTGTGTTCAGCCTCCCAAGCGCTGGGATTACAGGAGCACACTACCATGCTCAGTCTCGATTGCCATCTCAGAGCACCCCGGGATAGAACCCTGGCCAGCCTCTGAGTCTGCCTCAGCAGGTGCTTTAGTCTGCTGAGCTATTTGGCTGGCCCTCTTGAACGTGTTTTTCGCAGGACAGCCTGTTCTGACTTCAGCCACAGGAATGGGAGGTACAAGAGCTGCCATTAAGCTCGGGCCACTGCGTTTTCTTTGCACCTCCTCTTTCTTGGTAGAGTTTCCTATTTTTAATTGGCTCAGCTTGCTCTGCAGAGCACGTTTATTTCCCAACCTTTAAAATGTAAAACCTATCTATACTTTTCTCACTTATTTTGCTCAGTCCTTCGGCCTGCACAAGTAGAATTTCTAGAAGGAATCTCCAGCTCTCCAGAACCTGGTAACATAAAGGCTGTTAATTGGCCTTTCTGGTACTATTTTAGTGCTACAGTAAGTATTTTATACTTTATTCGAACTATTGTAGGTTGGTTGCCAAGGGAGTAGGCTGAGTATTTGATGTGCAGAATAATTATTAAGGAGGGTCTTTTGGGTCCACACCTTTGGATGGGAGAGGGCTTATGCAAGCCTGGTTGGTAGAAGAATTTAGTGATGACTCAGGCCCAGGAATGGCCTTGGCCAGCCTCATCAGGAGCTTTGGAGCTACACTGGCCTTTCCCAAGATGAGCCAGATAACGAGGTCATTTCACACCCGGAGCACTCAGTCACTGGATACAGCTGCCTGCAATGGGTGACCTTGGGCCAGAAAGCTCTCCCAAAGGGGCGCGAGCATGGAGAGAAGACCTCCCTTCCCAGAGGGTGGTGTCCCACAGTGTGTTCTGTCTCAGCATTATTGCTCAGTGCTTGGGCAGCAGGAGATCTCAGTGTGGAGAGTTTTCTCATTACTATATAATATTACTTTCATCTCCTGTGCCAGATTTTCTTCGATGACTCTTGGCAGATGCCCAGCAATCACACAGCTGTGGAGAATTTCTGGGAAGCTTCACATATATATTTTGTGTTAAGAGATTCCCTTCTAGGAAGGTTTCAGCTCCAAGAGCCTAGAGTTACACGCATTTTCTCAGCTTTCCTATCTCAGAAGAATGACATGTTCTTTCTTCCTCTGCAGGTTAATTTCCCTCCATAACTTCAAATTGACCTTTCTTGATCTTCTGTGGACATTGTCCTCCCAGTGGTTCTCTCTCAAGAGTCAACTCACACTCTTTCCTAGGACAAGGCCCTACGGAATGCCCATGTAAGCAAGGTAGTCTTGCTGGGGGAGTAATACAGTGGCAGTGGCATTTTGACAGGAACTCTCTGGTGAATGTGATGGGTTTGTGAATCTGGGCTTGGACCCAGGGAGACCAGGAATGAGATACAGTTAAGCAAAGGAATACAACTTAGCATGTCACAGATCAGGGTTCTTGTAGGAAATTCTCACTGATACCTCTTCATTGTTTCTTAACCAGAGCATCTGGTCAGGCTTGTATGGGTAGAAGGCCTGTGGCCAAGTGGAAAGAATGTGGCCTGTGGAGATCTCAAGGACTGGCTGTGACTCAGCAAGGTTGCTTATTTATGTTGACACTGTGACAAGGCAGAGGGATGGTTGTGTAAATGTCTCTGCAGCTTGTGTTCTCCTAGCTGCAGCCTCTTAGTCAGACAAAGACCCCTTCAAGGGGTTGCACAGCCATGGCACTTGGTAAGCCTCAGTCTAAGTAGCTGATTCTGTGCTAGGCAGACTCTTTTCCACAAATGGATCCAACCACTTTCTGATTTTACATTTAAATTTCTTTTGAAGTTTTAAAATATTTGTTGGTGCATGTTTTCAGTACAGAATGATTACATTCATCATGGGTGGTGGTACACGTGTGTCACACATCTCAATTGCTTTCAGTTCCCTTTCCCCTTGTCACCCAGCCCTCTCCCTTCATGACTTTACAGTAAACCCAGTGGCCGAATCCTCCTCTTGCTTATTGGTGCTCAGATGCACAGCTGAGTGGGTGTGAGATTAAATGATGAAATTAGAGATGCATTTGGGGTTCTCTGCACCTAATGCTTTCCAGCTTCTCTATCAAGGGTGTCACATTATATGCACTCTGTTTTACTGGACTGCATATGACAAGGTGGCTTCTTAGCACGCTGAAGGGTCAGACAGGAGCTATTAGTCACTTGTTAACAATTTCCACTCCAGTGAAATAATATTACATCATATAATTTTGAAATGTTCCTGCCTTCAGGGTTTATCTTTAGAAGTTAAAAATTTTATTCTGTGAGTCCTGACAATTATTTGAACAAATAGACTTAGCTACCAGGAAAAAAACAAACTCTTTCACATGGTTCTAACTTAAGCAAGAAACTGGCCAGAACTCTTCCTTGTTTCTGTAGAAGCTTAAATGCATGCAACAGAGTTAAGTGGCAGCTGGGTTAGTGCTTTATGAATGAAAGGAAATAAAGTATATTTAATCATAATAATCAAACACATACTTGAAAGTAAGTGGTGACCTTGCTTTGAGGAACTGATTCTTTTATTAGTTTCATGACTGACTGAATTGTCCCCCATCTTGCCTATCACCTTATTTATGTTGACACTGTGACAAGGCAGAGGGATGAAGAGGACAGTCCTCAAGCCTGAGCATCAGCCCTGGAAAGGAACTCTGCTTCTGCTACTATGGAAACAGGGCCTGGGGCAAATCACTCAATCTTAACTACAGCTCCTTTGTTAGCAACATAGAATTTTAATACTCATACTGCATATGAAATACCACAGTATATACAAAGTACCTGGAATTAAGTATTAAAAAGTCACCATTCTTCTTTCAGTGACACCTAATTCCCAACATTTCTGGTGATTCAGTCACGGGTCTTTCTCCCCTGAACCCAATAGACATCAGTTTGAGGGAGAGAGCTTCCCTAGGGTGCTCAGTCCCTAGAAGGTTCAGCCCCAGTGTGCGGGCTCAAGGAGGGAGAGGCAGGGAGGGCCTGCTGGGGGAAAGCTATGTGCCCATCAGGGCAACCAGGAAGAGAGAGGAGCAGGGCAGGGAGCTGCACCCTTCCGCGTGGCCTTGACCTGCCCCTTCCAAGCAGACAACACTTCCCAGCAATGGAAAATCATTGCTCCTGATGGAAGAAAAGAGCACTTAATGCTTAATATTTTCCTTTTTCTCTTCTGGTTAATTGTTTTGACTAACTCTGTATGCTCATATCTGGTAATCTGAGCAACTAATCTGAAGACAACAATGTGTAATGTGACAACCATTGCTAGAGTCCTATCATTTTGGGTAGTGAAATTCTGTATTGTTTCTATTTTTTTCTATTTCTTATTGTCTTTAAAAAATAAAAAAATTTAAAAGAATATGGTTTGAATATCTGATTGAAATAAAGAAGTTGATACATGTTTTGGGATGTATTATAAGAGCTAAAGAAAAATAAACTGTGAAATACATCTTGTAAGACAGGTCAAGTCAAGATAAATGACGACAATTAAATATAATTAGTTCATTTTTATAATGATATAAATACAGAATGATAAGTTAATGTGCTGTTCTAATTTGTAATAGTGCAAGATAATCTGAAGGTAAAATGAAAAGTTACATATGAAGAAGTTCAACAAATTTTTTGGTCATTGGCGTGGCAATTTTTGCTAAGTCTTTTTGTGCATGGATGTAACAAACTCTTTTTGTCTTTGAATACAAGAGAGAACCATCCATAAAAGTTAAGAATCACTCCATTAATTTCATTACACATTCCTTTGTGCATTTGATGAAAGAAAAAGCTATATACCAATAAAGGCTAATTGTTTCACAGCTCTCATACAATTAGAGTTTTGGAAGTTGGAAGTGGAAAACCTTAAACATTTTATTAGATGAAACAAGAGTTGACATCAGGTGTGGTGGCACCTGCCTTTAATCCCAGCTTTCAAGAGGCTGAGGCAGGAGGTTGGCTGCAAGTTTGAGGCCAGCCTGGGCTCCATAGTGAGTTTAAGACCAGCCTAAACTACATGGAGAGACTCAGTCTCAAGAAACCTGAAACAAAGAGACAAATAAAAGTTGACCATATTGAGATAGCAAATTATATCTAATATTATTTGATAAAATAGACTTAGCTATAGTATTAATGTATATCACATAAAAATTATTCAAAATTTTATCCCAAATGCTTGTTCTAGTGTACCTTGAAAGCTGTAGTAAACCTAGAGCATATTTTTTACATTTGAAAGAATATAGAGAAGGCATATTACTTTGACTGTATTTCTTTCAGGAGAGTAATATATTTCAGGGAAGACCTGAAAGTAGCTAATAGAACTTTTATTTAAGTATCTGGGTGAGGAGCTGTTTTCACAGGTCATCTTTTTCTGCTTTTTCCAGTTTGATGGCTGGAACTGTCTCTAGAGTGAAACCTTCTAGTCATAGTGGACAAGTGGACAAAGAGACATGAGAAGAAACCACTGTTCCATAAGCTGGTACCCTCCAGCTTTGAACTCAGGACACTAGGCCTGGGACAATGTGCCCCATGTATGGCAAAGATGGGGACCCGAAGGACTCCTGGGCCACACAGAGTCTCCCTTCCTGATTGCTGGAAAGATTGGGTTCTGCTGCCATGTCCCTGATCTGTCCCCATGAGAGAGGGGCATGGCTTCCTGCTTGTGGACAGGAGAAGGACTCTGGGGCGGGGCCGGCACGTTCTCATTCTTGGGCCAGGTTAATTTTAGCAAAAGTACAAAGAGAACTTGGCGATCTGGAAAAAATAATTCACTAAAAACTACATGTCATTACACAACCTTGGAAAGCACATGTATTAATCTGAGAATACCAGTTCACTTTTTTTTCCTAAAATTTGGATTTTTCTTCATTTTCATTCCTAAATTTGTTTTTTTTTTTACTAAAACTTTTAGTACAGAATTTAAAGGAATTTGGAAAAGAGAAAAGTCCCAATTTCACTGGCCTTATACAAATAACTGTCCACACTTCTGCCTCGACTTCTATGGTTCCTAACAGTAGTCTTAATGAGATGAAAACTTCCATATTTTCATTTTTTTCTTGTTCTTATCTTTTGGGGCAGTGCTGGGTAACATTTCAGGTTTGCCCAGAGTGCCAACAAACTCTTCAACACCGATAGCCAGCCGATATGTCCACACTGATAGATCCTGTCTTAGCATCACATTGCTCTCATGACAAAAGAGATAGGACACGTTCCACACGGAATGGCCATAGACATCACTGCTATAACAAAGTAATCCAAAGTCAGTGGCTTTAAACAACACAAATTCCTTATGGTTGAATTCTGGAGGACCAAAGTCCTGAAATCAAGACCGGAGAAGTTATGTGTTCCTTTCAGAGGCTCTGGGAAAAACCTGTTTACCATACCATTTGCAAGTCCTGGAGGTCACCTGAATTCTTTGGCGCACTTCCCTTTTCTGCTTCTTCAAAGCTATTGCAATGCAAGACATCTTCATGTCTCTCTTCCACTCTCATTTCCCTGTCAAACGCCAGCTGACAATGTGACTTCAGTTCTAGCCGCAGCCCTAATTGATCTTTGCCAAGCAGCCCGACCTTCTTGCATACTCCAGGTGCTGGGACACTGATGTCCCTAGAGGGCCATCACTGGCCTGCCTCAAACCCTGAGATCAGTTCAAGTCCCACTATATTCTCCCTTTATTTCTGGGAAAAACCAAGAAGACCATTTGGTGTTATTATCATTCCACTTTGTTTGCTTGCCAACAATGCACTGAGACCTCCCCTCAAGCATATTTAGGAACAGTCTCTGTTCAGTGTGCTTACAAATATGAGTATTGTTAACATTTTCAATTATTTAACATTTATCAAGCACCAACCGTGCTCTAAGTACGCTTCCAAACATATAATTAGTCGTGGTTGCTGCCTAAAGAGTTTCCTACTTAAAAATTAGACAGACAAGTCTAAAATTAGGCAGATGCTGACATCTATAAATGGCAATACTGTATGAAAGCACAGAGCATCCCAGACAAATCAGACACAGTGCTCTGTGCTCTGGTGCATCCTGCAGGTCCAGCCTTCCTCCTGCGAGTCCTGGAAACATGTGCTTCCCTGGAAGTCCGTGATGACGCCTTCCATCCATGGGAAATGGCTAGTGCCATTCCTAAGCAATGCCTTAGAAAACGTTTGGGGCAACTGCATTGAGCCCTTATTTTAGATCTCGTGACAGACAAGGAAGGGCTTGTTGTGTGCTCCAGTACCTGGGATCCAGCTATGAAAAGAAAATATGTCCCAAACGATGCACAGTAGAACCCTGATCTGCTCACTGCAGGGAGAAAGCAGGTTCTGTGGATGCCAAGCCAAGCTCCGTGAGGCCCTGAAACCTTTAGGATGCTGCCATAACTCAAAAACAACATGAAATCCATTGCTACAGGGTAGGGAATCTGGCCAGGTTGCATTAACGTCTCTTGGTCAGCAGGTAAAGTATAAACACCTGCTCATTACTTGTTCTGAATCTCCACTGACTTCCCCTGAGTGTAACTTGCTCCATGTACTATCTATAGGTAAGAGAATTAGCAGAGTTGAGTTCCATTTATAGGTTTGCCTGTTTGTCAGAAAATGGAAATATGTTTACAATATGATTTGATATGCCTATATATTTTGTCAGGGTGACTCAAGAGAAAAAAATCACCTCATTCATCTAATGAAAAATATACAGAAAGCTTGAGGTAAGGTGAGTTTGTTTTTTTTTTTTAAGGCCATAAAACTAATGTCAGAATTGGAACTAGAAATAGTCATCCAGGACAGTGGTTGGCTGGTTTAGCTCTTCCTCTTGATGGTCTCAGTGCTCTCTCCCCCTCCATCTTTGCCTTTACTCACCTTTTCCTGTAACTCCTCGGCTTCTTATGTCAATGGAGAGCATCTCCGTAGTGCCATGAACCTGCTGTCACTGGCTTTTCTCACAGTCATGTGAGATGTTTCCTAGAAGCATCATACACAACTCCCATAGAAGGCCCAGGTCTCAGTACTCCTCAAAGAACAAGGACACCATTCTGATTCTCCCTGGTCAGGATAGCTGGTGAGGGTTTGCACTTACCTGGCTGACTTGTCCCACGAGCTATCTGGGAATGAAGACTAATGGTCACCACAGCCCAGTGTCACCTTGGAATATGGGGCTTGCATATTAAGGATGACACCATAAGGTGCCAACAGCTATATTTTCTGCTGTGTGGGACAGATAGTTACCTGAATTAAAGTACCTCAGTGTTCATGCAGCTATCTTTCCAGAGTCAAAGTAGCAGGTGGGAAGGCTGGAACGTGACTCTCTCTTTGTTTCTAGGGAGCAGGGCTCATGGTGGAAGGGTACTCAGAGCCCCTTCCATCTGGTGCATAGTTTCATGGCAGCCTGAAAATACTGTCCTTTGCCTTCCCAAGGCAATTTTGTATTACTTAGGCTACCTCCCTCTGTCTGCCCCACACCATGTGGATTGTGTAACTTGTTTTAAGTCCAGCTCCATCACTTACTGCTGTGTGAGAACTGGTAAACTTCGTACCTCTCTGAGCTTTGACCTCTTCAGGTGAAAAATATAGATGCTTTTGGTATGTGCCTCAAAGGGCTGTGGCAGAGGTTCTGTGAGAGGGTAGAGTAAAAGAAGCCCTTAAAATAAATCAGATATATTTTTGGTGTGCATTAGTGACACTGAGGTGGGAGATTAGGGCTGGGGCAAAGCAGACAACTGACTTAGTGGAATGTTTTATGGGTCATAAAAACAGCAGACATACACAGAACACAGGACCCAGAATGACTCCACTGTGCCTGCATTCTGGACACAGAATAATCCATTGGAAAGTGGTTATTTTCAGTCTATCATTTGAATCCGGTGCTGTTGGCAGGGCCAGTCAGAGAAGTGCTACTTTCAGCCCTTTGCTTACGTCTGGCAGGAAGCCAGGAGAGTCTTTCCACAGAGCGTGTTAGCTCTAGGGCTAGCTGCAGGAGCTTTCAGTGAAACAACAGTCCCGGTGCCTCACCTGCATGAAGGGAAGACAATCTAGGAATTTTCAATGCCCAAGTCCCCTTTCCCTTATCCTCTGAACCACTGTGAGACCGTTCACAGCTCACATTTGTCCTGTAGGTTATACTTCAACAAATGCACACCCTCAGTACCCTGTCTGTGTATCTTGTCCAGTTCCTGTTCAGAACCCCAAGAATTTGGAAAGAATTCCCACAGGACCCACCATCTGGCAGTACCATCATTACTTTTTATTGCTATTTATTATTCATGTGAACAGAGCAACTAATATATGCTTTGTTCTTAGGGACAAGATAGGACAATTACTAAGACAAAGATCATTTGCTAAAGACAAAGGTAATTTAGGAAGGCACAGTAAGAAGCTGTCAGAGTCCATGATAGACAGCCCCAAAAGTAGGAAGACAGAAACAATCAAGTAGAGAAAGAATCAAACCGCTTTGGAGCAAAGGTGACATCTTGTGTGTTTTCCTTGGTGGCTTGGACAGACAGTAAGACATCACAGGATGGACATTTCCAATTATATTTTTAAAGTGTTGTGAGCCAAATTGTTTTTTTTAAATGTTGTGAGCAACTAGACCTAACTTGATTAATTTATTGCTTCATGGAGGATTTTTTAAAAATTACACTTTTCATCTGATCCACCTGCCTGCAAGTCAAATCTCAAGTTTGTTTGTGTGGAGACATTTGGCCAGGAAGATGCTGAATATTTTTCCGTCTCCTGCAAGGCAGAAGGATGGGCTAGAACTATTATTTGAGCCACATATGCAGTGTCAAATTTCCTACAGCTCTTAAAAATGAAAATGTCAATCTGTATCTGTGATAATTAATTTGATGAGATCTTAAAAAGTAAATAAATGAATTTGATGGTAAGAAGAATGGAAGGAAGGGGAAAAAAATTGAAATGTTCTGTATCCATGTGCCGATTCTCTGCAGTGGATACAATCCTTATGGGTTGTAAACAATGCTCATGCAAGTAATAAAAATGTATCATATTGTACTCTAAAAAAATGAAATGAAATTAAGACATTCTATTTAAACCAACACATTAAAAATATCATTTTTGGTATATAATCAATATAAAAATTATCAGTACGGTATTTTTATATTTTTATAATAATTCTTGGAAATGCAACATATGAATTTTATAATTACACCACAACTCAATTCATATTAGCCATATTTTGATTTTTCCATAACTATATGTAACTAGTGGCTACCATGCTGGACAATACAAATCTAAAAGTTTTTGGGAGATCAGAGATTAAAAGAAGAACATAAACCTGAAACTATGCTATTCTAGAAAATACACTCAAATGTGTGAGAGGGTACTGTATGCCACACATTGTTCTCTGCTAGCAGAACTCACTAGGGTTGGCTCAGTATCCCCCTTTCAGCAAGTTTGAATGAAAAAAAGCCCAACATAAGTCCAGTGTGAGGGCTTCCTTGACATGGTGATTAATTAAGACATATGGGCGAGCATAAAGCAAGATTTCCTCCTGCAATCAGTCTTCCCCTGACCTTCATTAAGGACAAAGAACATTTTAATGGATGAAGCCTTCACCTTTAATAAGCCTTTACTTTGTTATTTCTTACAGAACCATTCATTAGAGTAACAGAACAGTGGCAGCCGGCTGATGACAGGCTGTGGTCAAAGCCCTAGGGATAGTCTATGTCACCATTAGCACCTCAAGGCAAAATGTCACTTGGGCCACCTCACCCAGTCTGGTCAGGAAGACTTTGACCCATAATTGCATTCAGAGGGCTCAACAGCGCAAGAGGTTGCAGAGGGGGTGAGGTCAACATGAACAAAGGATGCATGAAAACAAAAATACAGATAGACATGAGCCAGAGGGAGGCATCTATTTCCAAATGGTATTCCTATTTATTGTGAATTTAGGTGTCTGACTATGTGTTTAACTTTTGTAACATTCTGGTAAAATTTTAGACTTATAGTTGCAAAGATGGAGGATGGGTATGTACCTTTAGCTTAATTTCCCTTTACATACATAAGTATATTTCTCAAAAATAGGAAATCGACATTGATAACATTACCTGTAACTAAATTACAGCTTTTGCCTTGGTTGCTTTTTTGTTTCTACTGTATTGATCGGGAGAAATTGTGTATAAAAATAAAATAAAATATCAAAGAACCTATTGATTTTGATTTTAAAAATTGATTGGCCTTATCTTTCAGAGAAGAGAGTCACAGAGAAAACAGGGAACTTGTTTCCAAGAATGGACATTGCGATGAATTTTTATCACTCAGACCCAGAGAGATGCAAGGGTACCTTTTCCGTGAAGGCTTTCCTCACTGCACATCAGCAGTGTTTACAGTGAAGCACAAAACTTGGTAATGCTTTCTGCATTGCACAGTCTAATACTCATAGACACTCAAATGTCATGTGAAAGAAAGAAGGAGACCACTGTGTTCTCAACTAATACTCATGACAGCTTTCCTTCCCTGCTATTGGTCACCTCCTACCAAGGTTATCTATGTGCCTCTAAAGGTTTGATTCTTGAAGAATTCATGCAATCCTTTTCTTTTTGAATAACTGCCAAGGAGTGATATATCTCTAAGGCTGTTCAGCTTAGGAATTGTCAGAGATAACCTATCTCAGCACATTTAGCTAAAATATTCATATTTGGAAATAAGTTTAGGAGGACTTGGCTTTGCTCAGTATAACCAAAGGTCAGCAAGTACCATTTGAGCAGTAGTCAGATATTGGTCTCCAGGATGGGTACACTCTGAGGGTTACTTTGATTGGAGCTGTGATAAATTCAATGGTTCTGTCCACTGAATTTTAAGTTTTTGTATGAGGGATTGGCTTTTACTAAGTCCCATTCTTAAAATCAATACCTGAAACAGTCCCTACTATTTAATAAATATTTTTGGATTAATAAGGGACAAATAACTATTAATAAATGGATGAATATGTGGCTGGTGAGTGTGTTAGTTTTGTGTTCCTCTACCCAGATACCTGGGATGATTAAATTATAAAGATAAAAAGCTGTATTTGCTCAGTTTTAGAAGTTCCAGTCCATAATTAAATGGCCCCATTTGTGGTGCCTGTGGTGAGGCAGGACATCATGGTAGGAGTATGTAATGGAGCAAAACCACTTATAGTATGAACCACAAAGAGAGGGAAGGCCCTGGATTCTGCTGTTCCCTACAAGGTCATCTCCCCAAAGACCTAAGGACCTCCCATTAGGCAAACTTCTTAAAAATCCCACCATCTCTCAGTAGCATGACTCTGAGGCCCAAGGCTTGAACTCATACACCTTTGGGGGACATTCAAGAGCCAAACTAGAGCAAGGAGTCATTCCTGTCACTGCCTTGAAGAAGTTCCACTCTGGAAAGGGACACAGAAGCACACAGATGATGCCCGTGTGTATCGGAAAGTGACAGTTAGAGGTAGAGCAACATGTTGGAGGAGGGAATGCTTAGGTTCATAAAGATTAAAAACCACAGTTCCTGGGAATTTTTGCAGAGCCAAGTGGTTCTTGCCTGGAAAGGAAGAATAGAACATCGTAATTGGGGTGGAGTGGACATGAAATAAAGGAAGTCATCATATCCTGAGTAAAGAGAAAGAACTATTACAGCGAAGTGGAAAGTCAGAACTACTGTGAAGAGTTTCCTTTAGATGGTATAAGTGAAGGAGAAACAGCAAGTCTACATTACGTACGTCCTTGCCTTCATCTGCCAATTTGTAAATGATAACATGGCACAGTCATGATGTAGTCAGAGACCTCCACTGAGGTAGGAGACAAGCATAGTCTGCTACTTATTAAAAGCACAGTTTTGTTAGTTTTTGCAACCATGAGAGATTTAAAATCCATTTCCACTGTGCCACTTCATTTAGCCTGACAGATGCTCAACAGGTAACTAAAGACACAACAAAGGTCAACCATGGTTTTATAGCCTTTGTTACTATAAATTTGGGGCCGAAGCTCTTAGCTCAGCATAGGCATATGTTGATCACTTATGGGTATTTGTCTAGGAGCTGGCTGGACAAGGTTGACTAGCCCTGGATTTACATGATCTCAGCCACCTTCAAGGCTGAGGACGCCAAGGTAAGAGGTATTTACAGGGACACATGTATTGGATGTATCCAGAAGCCTCCAGCTATGGGCTTAATCCTGGGATCACCTGGATTCTAGGTGAAACAGAGCACCAGTGACAGAAACCACCACAAAAGGAGACAATCCTTTCATAAGATTAGATCCATTCCTCAGCCAAGGGAATTCCAGAGCTCTGACCCTAGGACTCAGGTAATGACTGAGTCAGGATCTCACTCAGTTGCCCAGGCTGGGCTCACACTTGTCATCCTCAAGACCCCAGTCCACTAGCTGATCCTTAAAACCCAGCCTCCTGCCCTTGTGTGTGTGTGGGAAAGAGGGACACTCTGAGCCCCTAAATCAGGGCATGCTTCCATCAGCTCCTCAATCTGGGGTTTTATTTTCTCTCAGACCTTCTAGTTAAAGCCTTTTTCTATAAATGTGTGCCTTCATTTTAATTTCCTTTCCACGAAAGCAAGGACATATGCTAACTGGTGACAAACAGACATATATAAATGATGAGAAAAAGCTGCCTTAGGGTGGGTAGGCTTGTTCAAGCACATCTTTCAAAAGCATAATAGGTCTGAGAAAAAGATTGGAACTGCAGGAAAGAAAAAGTAATTTGTGATAATATGATGTAGTTTGTCACTAATTTTGGTGATGACAGGTCAGGCTTTTTCTACACTTGTAATATAGGAGTCTATGCTGTGATTTAGTCATGATTATCTGCCCAGCCAATAAAGTGCAAAGAAAGCCATCGAAGCAGTTTGTTAAACAAGCAATTGAAACAAAAGAAGCAGCCACACATGGCAGTATGGGCCTGCAATCCCAGTGCTCTGGAAGACTGAGGCAAGAGAGTTACTAGTTTGAACTCAGCCTGTACAACTTAGTGAGATCCTGTCACAAAATTTAAAAAAAAAAAAAAAAAAAAAAATTAAAAAGAATTTGGAATGCAGCTCAGAGTGAAGTTCCCAGGTTAAAAATCAGTACTGCAAAATACATAAATAAGCAAACAAAGAAACAAATAGCAGTAGCTTTGAAGCCTACAGGAAAATTCCACGATCAAGCTCATCCATTGAACAGCACATTGAGGAGCCTGCTGTCTGGGGTTAAGAGGTGAAGCTTCTGTGCTGAGTCACATTATATAGACTGTAGGACCCCAAAGGGTAGAAGAAGAGCACTTTGTGGGGGGAAATGCATGTTTAATTAGAGCAAGGAGAAAAGGCCTTCATGCACCCCAATAATGTCTTCTGGTTCAAGACTGGCCATTGCAGTGGACCGGCCATTCTCTGTGCTTTGGGAAAAGACACACAGAGCTCCTTGGTGGGATGGT
The DNA here is from genome assembly GCA_004027165.1 of Ctenomys sociabilis. Classification (NCBI taxonomy): domain Eukaryota; kingdom Metazoa; phylum Chordata; class Mammalia; order Rodentia; family Ctenomyidae; genus Ctenomys; species Ctenomys sociabilis. The sequence goes on from PVKA01007654.1 coordinate 25,224, forward strand.
TCCTGTTCGTCTTTCCTTACAGGGGCTTCTGTTGCTCTAACCATGCGCCTTACTTGCTGACTTTGGAAGGCTTGTGCTCCTCTACTTACTGGGCCCAAAACTGGAGGCTGTTGTTGCCATTTTTACTGTACATCTGTGGTGGCTTCTACACGGAGGCCCGGGCCACAGACAGGCAGCACTCCTTTTCCTCCCACTCTATTATTGTCAGTGTCACACCATTAAAGGAAATGAGATTAGGGCACAAATCATCATTCATGTGGCTCTAGCCTAGAAGGGTAGTGAGCCACTGCAGTGATAATTCCGTGGCTGCCGCGGCCCCCAACAATAATTACGCAGTGACCACAGGGGATCACCTTCTAATAGGCTTTTGTTCACTCAATTCAGGCTTTGCAGTGTGCTCCTGTTTGAGTAATTAAAGTTGTGCCTCCGAAGCTACATGTGGTCGCCATTATTATGTAGCTGAGTTGAACTGACTGGCACCCAAGCTGGAGTGAAGAACAGGCCCTGGTGAGAGGGAAGAAAGAAACCAGTCCCCTATTTGGGGACAGAGGGCTGGTGTTCACTCCATAGCCTCAACTGCTTTATTTATCTTAAAATGAAAATGACTAATTATAGCCCTCTTGGCCCAGTCCCTCTGCTCTACAGGGACTTTTCCGATGGCTTCCGGCAAAGAAATAGTAGCTGACCCGAGCAAGAAAGAAAATATAAATGGCTTATTTAAACACCATAATGGTTTAATTATTTAGTCATTTGCATGTCGAGTGATTTGCATAAAAGCAGAAAAAAGGCCCATGTTGGAATTTGGCCTATCTGTTCCTCTTTTACTCTTGAATGTTTGAGACATTTGAACCTTGGAAACTTACGATTTGTTACTTCAAGGACATAATATTTGAAAAGCAAACAAATGCAAGGGCCTGATCTCATCCCACTGGGCTATATTTTCCAAGTCAGTGTAGGGTAGTCAAAGACAGAAAGCAGTCACCATGCTGCATGCACACACCTGCAGAGGGTCTTGAGCAAAGACAGAGGATGCTGTGATAGCTGGAAGGATTTTCAACATTCTCAGTCTGGTCTCATATCGGCCAAATGCTCAACGTGTAGGTCATGGTTATCTTACCAGTCTATTACAGTCTGGAAATGCTGGCAGAGGCCATCTCTTATCTTAAGTCTTTAGAATGTTTAGAGGAGTCTTGGAACATACTTCTAAAGGGCTTCATGTTTGTGATTCTTAAATGCAGAATTCTGCTTTATTATAACAAAAGACATCTTTTCTTCCATGGTTGCCAGGTAAAAAACAAACTCTTTCATTCTTTTCAATGCTGTGGTCTCTGGAAGCACAGCAAATTTATTCTTCACCCAGTGTGGGAACAACAATTGATATTCAAAGAGCTGCCCTCTCCTAAAGCTTTGCCTTCATGAAAATGAAACATATTTCGTAGGAGCACCATATGGTGTTTGTGAAGAGTGGACACGCAGATGCCTCCTAATTAAAGCATTAAAGTTTGTCATGAGAAATGGCAGCCGCAGATGATTTTGGCTGGGTGCTTGTCTGGGAGGGGGTGGGTGGGAAGGGATCCTAGGGAGTGGCTGAAGTGTGAGGCTGACGCGCCCAGCGTTTTTTCAAACACACATTCTGATTGGCCCTCAGGGAGCAGATAATGGCAAGAGGTAGTTAATTGGAAGATAATTGAGAGATCTTTTTTTTTTTTTTTTTTTTTTTCCCAGTCTTCGCACAATAAGGCAAGGTGTCAGGGCCTCAGCTGGCACTCAGCAGTATGGCCAGGAGAAAAGCTCTCCAATGGGTCTGCAAAAGCTGCCCCTCTTTTTCTCTTCTCACACAAAGCTGGGAACCCTTTTTCTGGTTCCCCAACCATTCCTTCTCCTCCCCACTTCACTCCCTCTCATATTGATTGTTCCAATCAGCCAAACTATAAATAAACGTTTCCAAAGAAAGGCCTTATCATGAGGCTGGGAAGATTTATTCTCCCAGAAATCAGAGCTGCGCCTCAGAAACCCTATCTCACCTAACTACCTTCCCAGACGGCAGAAGTTTTTGGGAGAAGGTGAGCTGGTTTGCTTCTTTGCTTTGTTTTTGTTTTTCTGAGCCAGGGTCTCTCTACGTAGCCCAGGCTGGCCTCAGCATTGTAGTGATCCTCCAGCCTCAGCCTCCTGGGTACTGGGATTCCAGGTGTGTACCACCATACCCTGTGAATTGAGCTTTTTTATTTTTTTTGTCTCTTGGTATCTCTGGCACTGTGTGCTGAGCCATCTTCACCTCCCTCATTGTTCCGGAATACTGAGGGGCTTTTGCACTTACTACACACATGCACCCGCACCCCCTGCACAGATAGGAGCTAGAGGGGACCAGGTATGAGCAGAGGTCATAAGCCCCACATCACAATGGCCCTAGCAAGTCACACTGGGAATGGGAAGAGGCAAATGAGACAAGGACATTTTGCTTGTGTTTGAAGGGTTCTTCCCTCACAATGAGCACCAACTCATTTTTGCTTGCTCATAAATTCTGAGAAACTCTTAAGTCAATTAAATGGTAAAATAATCTTATTTCCTTTTAAGCACTTCCGTATGAAGAATGACTGGAGTTTAGGACTGCAGAAGTGTGGAGAAGAATGCTGCTTTGCTCTTTCTCATGACTGGGAGACTTTACGGCACCAAGCTGTGCTGTGAGGACAGTAAATGAGATGGTAACTCAGGAGGTGAGAAGCACTGGATGCACCAGTCCACATCTCCTCAGTGAGGCCTGAAGGATGAGCCACCAGGGGCTGGGTATGAGGCAGGGGGCCCCCAGGCAACTCGCACGGAGGAGCCAGGCCGGAAGCACGGCCCACCTCCAGGTCATGAAGAAAGCTAGCCAGCTGGGTTTGCAAAGCTGATGTAAACACTGTTTCTGAAGTAAAATATGTTTTGTCATTATTCTGTTAAGTTGGGGCAAGTAAGTTCTCCCTCCCTCTGAACAGTTGGGAAGTGGCCTTCCCTAGAGACAGCTTTTTCCAAGCTTGCTCATGGGGAACGCTTCAGAGAGGAAGTCGGCCCGTTAGCAGGCAGATGGGCAGACACAGAGTCTGAGTACGGAAGCCCAGCTGTACGTAACTATGTGCTAAACTAAAGATCAGCGCTCTGAGTTAGATGGGGAGCAAAGAATTTCATTCTGCTCTATGATAGGCACTCTAGGGTGTATATTTGGGTATATTACCTCTAATTATATATAGATATATATTTGTGGGTATATAACAGATCCTTGTGAGTGTGTGTGTGTGTGTGTGTGTGTGTGTGTGTGTGTGTATCTGAGAGCGGACTCTTTGAAGGCCAGCTGCCTTGTGTTCAGCAAAGTCCTTATTTTGAAACTCCTCACAGAGCAAGGGATAAAGAGACAAGATGGCTGAACTGAGAACTTCCTCCTCAGGGCCCAAACTAAAATGAGACCCTTAGCTCCACAATTGTTCTCTCTCAGTAAAGTAGCAAATAGCAGGGTTATACCCCTTTAAAAACAATTTTTAAACATGTATAGAATATCATCCAGACATGGATGAACCTTGAGTTGAAAACTGCAAATTTTTAGGGCCCTCATAGCATCACATCAATCATAATTTGAGGTGGCTTTCATCACCTACTGGGATGAGTAGAAAAACTATTTGACAGCTGATAGAGTGGTTCCCAGCATTTTGAATGTAAGAAAGTGCTACTCTTCCATCTTTGTCAGGTATTTAGAGAATATAACAGCATATGTGCTGGTTTAGTGCAGCAAAATGTGTAAGTATGATCGAAGAGTAAATGTACATATTTAAGTGATCCAGAATTCCTCAGGCCTCACACTCGCTTTTTTTTGTTTTTGTTTCATTGTTGTTTTTTCAGTATCGAAAATTGAACATGGGACCGTGTGCTGGTCAGGCAGCCACCTAAACCACTGAGCTATCTTCCCAGCCCTACGCTGGTATTCTTAAAGCTGGCTTTTTCTGCAACTGCTCACCTACCACTTCCAAGTTCCCTCTCTTAGCACTGCTCAGAGTCCCCAAGGTCATGTCATGTGCTCAGAGCTTCTTCTCTCGGAGCATGCTGGTGGCTTCAGAGATTCCAAGGCTCTCCTCAGAGGCTGTGGTAGCTCCAGGGTCCTAGCTATTGATTCCTGGAGTCCCTCGGGAGTTCTGTGTGGTCCTGGGGGCCAGGCAGGGAAAACATGTATCCTTTGGTGTGGATTCCTCTTGTGGGCCTCTCCACAGTGCTTCTGGTATCCCATCTTAGACAGCTGCATCGCTTTCTCTCTCCACAGGGCCTAAAGATGGGCCTGGGGACTGGGCAGGTGGCTGGCTACACTCTGGGTCCTTCAAGTCCTCCCTCCCTAAGGTCTTGTCACCAGGTGAGTTATAATATCTGGCTTTTTCCCTTTTGGTCCAAGACAGCTTCTCAGGACTTGCCTTCCAAACTGGCTCAACAAACAAAAGAGGCAACACATATCTTCCTGCTTACTATGCTACTGAGCATGTCTAGTCATGTCTGAAACTTAGCTGTGAGCACCTTTCAGACATAATTGCCTAATTTTACAAGTGTGTAACACAGGGAATATAAACGTGAGCTGTGATCCTTCCTGACCTAACCGACCTTTTAATTTTTCTTTTCTAATGCCTACTCTATTACATTCATGATAAGAAAGGGTATTAAATACACTGACCATGAATTTTCAAAGACAACTGGCAAACCCCATATAAATACAGATACTTTCCATGTATCACGAAAAGGAAATACATTATATTGTTACTTGCTTTTCAAAGTGTATTTTAAAATCCATTTTCCCATGATTAGAACCTACAGGAATAGAAAAAACACTGAATAGGCAATGTTTCTATAGACCAGCAACAACTAGTTATAAAAATAGAGTAAAAAAAAATCCCACACACAATTGGAGTAAAATATATTAAATAAATAGAAAACCTTAAGAAATGTGTGTGACCTGTGTAAATAAAATGATAAAACTTTATAGAGGATTATAAAATAATACTTGAGTATTTTAAGTCACATAGTAGATTCTGGAATGGCCACGTTGCCTGCCATAACTATGTCAGTTATTCACAAATCAACTTTTAGTTGTAAGACAAGTATTTTGATTAACAACCCAGTGAAGTTTCTTTGGAAGACACTGAAGAAAGTGCTTTAAAAATTCAAACAGTAAAGGTACAAAGAGTAAAGAAGAAGCCAAGCAGATGTTGCAAATGAAGAGCATTTCTGGCCTCTGTCAAGATGGCAGATGGCCATAGCTTGTTGATTGCCTCTCCACTGAAGCATGGGATTTTGAAACAATAAGAAGAGGAAGAAAGAAAAGAAAAAAGAAAGGAAAGGAGGGAGGGTGGGAGGGAGGGAGGGAAGATATTTTGGAACTACCATCCCCCGCCTAATGCGTGCTTGCCTGCGCGCGCATGCGCATGAGCATGGCACTCATGTGCAGGGGTGGCGCCGTACAGGAGGAGCTAATTAGCATCTATGGGCAGGACACACGGCGGCCCATGGCAGTTGTAAGAGGATGAACTAGAGAAACAAATTTTTGCTTGTCTTCTGTGGTTTCCACTTTCCATTTACTTACCCCAGGGTCATGGATGAAAGCCCCTCAGCTCAGGCTTCTGATATCCTGAAACATCTTAGGGCAGCCTAATCCCTGCGGGAGCAGCAGCTAATGAGTCAGTACCCATTCTTTGCACTATTTTTCAAATCTCCAAATTTGGTGACTTTGCACTTCTTAAAAAAACTACCTTCTAACAGTACTACCTCTGCAAAGCAAAGATTAAGTGTATATAATTTAAAATTCGCCGATCAGGCTGTAAGAATGACTAAAAGCAATAAGAAAACTTAGGGTTCAGCTCATACAGTGGAAAAAGGGCAGGAAAATATCCAAATAAACAAGAAGATCAATGTTAGGACTCGGATGTAAGATGGCTCCCAAATCCTCATGTCTTTGGAGGGTGAGGGGACCGTGAGAGCTGCTGCGAGGAGGGGTGAAGTGGCCCCAGAGGTGGGTGACTACCAGTGGCTGCAGGGCCGAGCCTCTCAGCTCCTCCTCCGACTCTCGCTTTCCAGCCGCCATGTGGTAAGCGCTTTCCTCCTCCTGGCCCTTCACTGTGCCTCCCTCGGTTGGAATCAGCCAACTGTGGATTAAAAACATGAGCCAAAATAAACCTCTCCTTTAAATTGTGTGGGCTGAGTTTTGTGTTTCGGGGCGGGGAAAGTGACAGATAGAGGGAAAAATTAAACCTAAGTATACGCACAGACCCAGCAGTACAGGCACCGGTACCCACACACCTGCAAAGGAGAACTAGAGGTTAACCAGGTCCGAAGTCACTTGCTTAAAAATATCCATGATGTAGGCAGACTTCTAGAGTAAATAATCAAGAAGAAATGCAAATAACCTAGTCCCCTATGAAAAGAAGGAAATTGCTACAGGAAAGTTCTGTAAATGAAAAGACTATAAAAATTTGAACTTAGTAAGATACATACATCCTCTAAGACATAAAATGTCCAAGTAAGTATAAGAATAATTAGACAACTTACATAAAAAATTAAGTGTGAAAAGATTAACTATTAAAGTAACAAGGACCGGGGAGATGGCTCAGTAGAATAAGTGCTTCCCTGGCAAGCACAAGGGCCTGAGTTCAATCCCCAGTTCTGCTGGAGAAAAAAAGTAACAAACATTAAAAGGGTCAAATATCTGCCTCTCACATGCTCCATTAAGAGAACTGTACAGTTGATATTTCTCATACTTCAATAAGTAGTGAATTCCAGTTCGGTATAAGTTGTTCACAAAAGTATTTGAAAGATACACACAGAATAAGTATTCTCCAAATTGTCTACTCACAGTTGGATGGATAAGTAAAATATAATACAATTCCATACAAAGGAGTATTAGTCAGCTGTTAGAAAGTAAAAATCTTGCATCTGTGATGACGTGAGTAAATCTGGAGGACGTTACACAGTGAAATAAGCCAGTCACAGAAGGACAAATACGGCATAATTCACTTAAGAAGTGTAATCAAAACACACAGTGCACGTTTAAATTTCTTAAAATTTACTACAGTCTAAGACACATTGCCAATAATCCCCCTCCAACTACTCCCCATTGCTTCCAACACGCTTGTCCTATCCTTTCAGTTCCTTTCGAGTTTTGATCGCGTATAGGTAAGCTTTAGATTAGCACATTTCTAGTATTTATCCTTCAGTAATCACTGCATGTCATATAGATGTTCGGTCTGATTACTCCCAGGTACACAGTTGATTCTGCACACTCAGTCTCATCTACATGTGTTTCGAGAATGATTCCCGTATGGCTTGGCCTCATTTCAGCTGCCTGCAGAGCTCAAGTCTTGTTTGAAGCCCTGCACACTGCACATGCCTGAGTCCAGACAGTAGATTTGAAATAAACAATGAAGGCACAATGATTGTGAAGCCAGAGTAACAGAACTTCAGTGACTTTAATTGTTCCATTCTTTATGACCATTTGACATTTTTATTTGTATTTAAAATTTAAACCAGAGACATGGTACAAGCTGCAAAGTATGATTTGAAAAAAAATAAGTGAAAATGGAATATTTTGCTGAATGTGAGTAACATGTTTAAACTTGAACTTTGATTTCTTTTTTAATGAACGGGTTATTCAAACTTAAGATAATAACTACGAGTGCTTTTGAAAAGTTTTAATTGGTCCACATTTGTATGTATTTATGGAATATAGTGTGATGTTAGTATTCATTATGCATTATATATTGATCAAATCAAGGTTATGAGTACATCCATCACCTCAAACACTTACAATTTTTTTTTTCCTTTTCTTTATATATTTGGTTGTTGCAGGGTTTCACTATGCAGGTCAGATTCGTAGTGATCCTCCTGTTTTCAGCCACTATGCCAGGTCTCCGTGGCCAGCTCAGCCCGCTGTGGTTGGGGCTGGCACAGCATGTGATGCTGGGGATCTAACCACAGCCCCTGTGCTTGCCTAAGCTTGCCAAGGCAGGCGCCTTAGTCTGCTGAGCTATCTTGCCATCCCCACTTATGGTTTCTTTATGGTGAGAACATTCCAAATCCTCTCTTCGCTAATTTAAAATGTAAAATAAATTGTTAACTACAATTACTGGACTAGGCCATGAAACTATTTACCAGCTGTATATCCTGTCCTTTCTGTTTTTTTTTTTTTTTTTTTTTTTTTTTTTTTTTTTTTTTTTTTTTTTTTTTTGTTGTTGTTGCTGTTTTGCAGAACCAGGGATTAAACTCAGGCCCTTGCACTTGCCAGGGAAGCCCTTACTACTGAGCCATCTCCCCAGCCCTATCCTGTCCTTTCTCCCACTGCTCTACTCTGTACCCACATGAGGCTGATTTGCTTTAAAGATTTCTTATGAGGGAGACCAGGTAATATTTGCCCATCTAAGCCCAAATAATTTCATTGGACATAATCTCCAAATTCATCCATGGTATTACAACTGAGAGGACTTCATTCTTTTGCAGGGCTGAGTAGTACTTCATTTGTATAGAGAGAGCACGTTTTAAAATCCATTTATTTGTTAATGGACTTGCAGGTTGATTATATATTTTGACTACCAGGGAAAGTGCTGCATTAAGTAGAACAGTGCAGAAATCTCTCTGAATGCTCATTGCACTTCCTTTGGTTACAGACCCAGTGGAGGGGCTGCTAGATCCTGTGATTATTTTTCATTTGTGAGGAGGGCATCTCGATACTATTTCCCTCAGTGTTTTCACTAATGTACATTGCACAAACAATACTTAGACAGGGGTGTAAGAATAAAACAGACTTCCTCAGGCGAGAATGTCTAACACAGTAGTGGAGGCCCTAGTCAGAGCAATTGGACAAGAGTAAGGAATACTGTGTGCTATCCTCGCTCTTCGTTACACAATTCTATATAGGAAATAACTTTCCTTCAGAACGGTGACACTCTCACTCATTATGTCCCTACTTCAGGATATTGGTGTGAGGAGGTCCCGGGTAAATCTCACTTCTGACCTCTTGCCTCCTCCCTAGAAGTTTTTACAATTCCCTTTCCTTTTAGTATTCCCAGTTTCCTGACAGTATTCTTCAGGTGGGGTGTATTTGCTTTCATGTTGCTGGCCATGCTGTGACCCCTGCAAGCTAGAGACTCCATTTGTCATTATTTATTTGAAAAGTTTCTCCTCTCTTCTGTACTATTCTTTCTGAAAGCGCAATTGATTAATTAAGCATTGGACCTGCTACTCGGTACTCTTTCTTCCCTTTTCTATACCTTCTATTCATTTGTCGCTTAACTACTTTATGTGTGAATCTGTTCAATGGATAATATCACTGTTAAAGTTCGTGTTTTAGCTCAGGTTTACCTCCTGTTTTGTTTTCTATCCTTTTCTTCCCTTATTTCCTGTTTGTGCTGAGGGGTGCCATATCTTCCTGTGGAAAAAGTACATCAACTTTTGAAAGGCTGAGCGTGGGAGCGGCACCAGCCACCCACTCATTCCTTTGGAGAGAACCAATTGTTGTGGCCACGATGCAAGAGGCCAGACAGGGCAGTCTAGGAGGTTTTCTGGGAGGAGAGAACATTGGCAGCCTCTTCTGTGGAGGAGATCCCTGTTGAATGATCTCCAGTCTCTGTTCATTTTGAAGAGTGAGACTGGAATACTTGCTGACAGCACTGTATGTGTGTAGGCAGGACATGTCACTTCTTAAATGACAGTGTTGGGCTGCCAAGCTGTTTTGTTTTTTTTTTTTTTGGTAGTCATTAGAAAGCCCTGAAATAACAGCATCTGAAGTGCTTTTCTCCAAGGGTAGCTGCGAGCAGGCATTTTCAGGAAGATTCCTCTACTCTTCCTCCTCCTCTCTCCTTCCATCCCTCACAAAGCATGCCGCTCTAGCCCCACCCCTAGGGCAGGCTGAGCCAGCCAGAGTCTGGGCATGTGCCTGTCATCCCAGCGCCGGGGAGGCTGAAAGCAGGAGGATCACCATGAGTCTGAGCTGTGCAGGAGACCCTGCAACAGCCAAATTCACTTAGAGAGAGAGGGAGGGAGGGAGAGAGAGAGAGAATTCATCCAACTCACACCCAGAATTTCACTTAGTTCTCTTGAATTTGTATCCAAGTTTCTAACTCCTTCAGTCCTACTGTATCAGATATTCCTGAGTCCAGGTTCTTTCTGGTTCAGTTTACCCAGAGACTAACACTCAGGTTTCTGGTAGAAGATAAGAGGAGAGGCTGAGACTGTGAGTCTATTCTCAGATGCCAACCAATACTCCTGTTTTTGGTCTTCCATCTCATTCTGCTCTTCAGTAAAACCTACAACACAAAGTCCTCAATTTGCCCAAGTTGTGTAAGGCCCAAGAGTCTTTCTGGTGGTATCTCCCACTGCAGACCTGGGGATTGTAACTTTCTTTGGCCTGAAAATCCCTTGCATTTGTTCTCTAACATCTTCTAAAATTTCACTGTGGCCTTTTGTCTGCTCTCTGCCTCACACTCTCTCTGTCCCTGTAATTATATATGCTTTAGATTTCTTTGCTCTCACATTAAATGGGCTTGGGGGGGGGGGAGAAAATATAAACACATGTGGTTGACATGTCACATTTAATTGAAGTCTATAAATAATTTTGATAGCAGAGATAATTTTTTAGTACTCAGAATAAAATGGACACACAAACTTTGTAAATAATGTGATCTCAAGCAAGTTAAACACCCAAAAAGCACAGGAAGGAAAAGTGTGAGTTTTTATTATTTGTGTCTATATGATAGAATAACGACAATTTTTAGTTTCTTCTAGTAATTACCCTTTTCCCAAGGATCCTTGCCAAGCATAAGTGACTTTGGTAATTAAAACAAATATTCCTTTAAAAATGAAATTTCCAAGTAGAATGAACAATTAAGAGATGACTTCAGTCGGAAGTGCTTTTCTGTAGGCATAGTGGGTACAACTGAAATAGGATGAGGGTTATTTTACCACCACTGAACATGTAGACACACATAAAGTAAACATTGAGTCTGATATGCCATCTAACTTGTTCATTATGTTGTTTAATAGTTGTAGTGATCACAGAAATAGGGATGGTTGTCTTCCTTTCCTTATTTATAGGTTAGGAAACTAAGGTGCTGATAGAGCACTCATGGTTCTATGCTAGTGAGTGAGAGAGCTAGAGTTTGGACTCATTGAGTCTAAAACCTCAGCAAAGTTTTTATCCGTTGCATCGTCTCACCCTGTTTCTATTGTCCCTCAGTTCCCGGACCCCCATCAATGCCCAAGTCTGGGGATGCTGAACTTCCTTATATATATAAAATGGCATATGTGATACTTGTATTGAACCAGTGCCCATCTTCCAATATACTTTAGGTCATCTCCAGATTACTTATAATACATACATGGTCTCAATTCCATGTCAATATTCTGTGCAATTTAGGGAATATTGACAAGAAAGAAGGCTGTCCACATTAAGTTCAAGAACAGCATTTTTCTAAACATTTTAGACCCATGATGAGTTGGATCTGTGGATGTGGTGCCTGTGGATACAGAAGCCAGCCATGTGTATCTCCTTGTCTGACTCTTTTTATGCATTAGTTCTTACATATACATGTGTTACTACAATCAAAAGTCAAGAATATAACTTGGATCTGGACGTCAGCAAGCCATTTCAGTGATAACTGTCATCAGAAATGTAGGAGATAGCTATCCAACCAATGGGTCTGGGTTCTCATTTCCTTTTGTTTCTTCTACATCTTTACATTCTGATAAATGTCTCTTGTACATGATTTAAAGGAATCTCCGAGTTCGGAGTACTACCCGAAAGCAAGGAGCACTCATTTCTGTTTGTCCTCATCTTCTCTGATAGTTGAGAGGAGCTAGGTCTTTGTCTCAGTACACTTGATAAAGAGGACTTCTTGCCAGCTAGAATGCATTGCAAGTTCATAGCAGTTGCCTTGAAATTGCTGTAATGTTTCCCATCAAAGACAAATAAGCTGGCTTAGGCGTCCAAGTTTTTCCAGGAATGTAGGCATTTTGATTTGTTGTTCTTTGCATCCAATTGGTTCAGAGAACTAATTAAATAAAGTCCATTCAATATTCCCAAAGTCCCAAGACAGACATGATTTGGTCTAATTTTTTTTGAAGTTCCATATTTTAAGACTTTCTTATTTGCAGGCAGTTAATTCTTGGTGTGTAGATAAAATTCAACCTGGTAGTCAACCTTGAGGCTCCCATGTTTGATCCTAATTAGTAAAGAAGTTGCCAGTATGTGTAGGTTTGTCTGTGTTTCCTTTGCTTTATGAGATAAAATATTGTCCAAGACCAATTTTAACAGTACTACTGACATTCACATATCATATGACTAGGCATTTAAAGCAGACAATTTAATGCTTTTTAGAGACATTAAAAATTAATGATAGGTGGCAAGTATTGCAGCATTTCTCTTTGAAAACAAATACACAGCTAGATGGATAGTGTATGGCTATAACTGTAGCACACAGAAAGCTGAGGCAGAGCCGGAAATGTAGCTCAGCAGCACAGCAACTGCCTGACAAGCACAAGGTCCTGAGTTTGATTCCCAGTACCAAAAACTGAATAGATAAATAAAGAAAGAAAAAGAAGCTGAAGGAGGATAAGGTCAGCTTGGGCTACAAAGTAAAGTCAAGGCCAGCCTGAACCACTAAGCTATACCCTGTCTCAGAGAGAGAAAAAAAATGTTTTTTTAATAAAAATAAAACAAGTAGGGCTGGGGAGATGGCTCAGTGGAATAAGCACTTCCCTGGCAAGCACAAGAGCCTGAGTTCAATCCCTGGTTCCACAAATAAATAAATAAAAACAAATAAACAGTCCAGTTTAAACTTCTGGGAATGTCCAAGAACATGGGAGGTCTTTGATACTGTTTATCTTCCCAATTTTAATTTTTTTTGGGGGGAAGAGTCCATATGGTGTTCAGAGTCTCACTACCAGATCAGACTCATAGTGATCCACCTATTTACAGCCTCCCAAGAGCTAGGGTTACAGGCGTGCACCATCACGCCCAGTCTCAGTTGCCATCTCAGCGTGCCCCGGCGGTGGGGCTGGCATTGCAAGCCCATGGATCGAACTTCCAGCCCCTGTGCCTGCTGAGCCATTTTTAATTTAAAAAAAAAATTTAAGAGAATAAAAAATAGTTAAAAAAAAAAAAAAAAAAAAAACCATGAGAAGCAACACAGAATTTCACCAAGCAAAATGGCAGGAATCCAGCAAGGGTTGTGGTCTTCATGTTAGCTGCGCAGAGTTGTGCTGGTGCCTTAATTAAAAACTCCTCTGACCTTACTTCTTTGCTCGCCAAGGGCCTAGGAAAGCTGGGCGCTGTGACATTTGACATTTCCACAGCGATGCATGCATGAGCACATTCCCACCGACTGCACGTATCAAAACTGTAATTTTACAATATCATTTCTTACACAGAGCTACAGTAGCTAGTTTATGACATAAAAGCCAATTCAGAAGTGATTCCGAAAGCAAAAATCCTAAAGGAGGCATGAAAATGACTAGATTTTGACAACGATACATAAACATTCAGTAACAAATGTATGCGCTATCAAATCTGCGTAGGCAAAAAAAAAATGAACTGGTTGCTTGAGTATCAGTGTGGCAAGAAGATGCACTCAGAATTCTCTTTTATAAGTAGTAATAATGAACAGATTAAAAAATAGTGCTCAAAACAAACCAAAGGGCAAAATAATGGTTTTGTTACCTCTGCTCTCAAAACCTTGTCATGTGTAGCCTAAGGTATGGCTAATCCTTTCCTTTTCATTGTTATAACTATGGCTGCATCCTTTTTGTTTATTGGTACTTCTCTGCAGTGCATGATGCTTTCATCCTCTTATGGGAATGACACCTGTACCTAACACATCTTGATTCCTTTCCCATCCCTTCCCTTCTCTCCCTACCCCTTCCTCCCATCTCTTGATTCCCTTCCTTTTATTTTTTGTAAGGATGTGGAGTTGGTGCTCATGTGTAACATGCTCTAGTTCCTTTTTGAAGCCCCTCCCTCCCCTCCATCTCTTGGGCCTCTTAAGGCACTAGCAGGATTATCTTGAATGAGCAGATAGCCTCCGTTGACTTAAAGCAACGCATCTGCAGACCCTGCTGCACTGTAGAGTCAGTAGGACAGAGGCTGGTAAGCAGCCACCAGCAAGCCATGGTTCATGTGGCCCCCAAGCGTCTGGGGCCTGTTGGTCATACCTGCATTTACGAGTTGAGGAGCAGCCTTCCAGGAGGCCCGGGGTCACTACCATGGGCTAGTGGTCACCTGGACCCTGTATGTAAACTCAAAGCATAGTTTTGGTTTTTGTTTTCATCTCTTTCATTTTCAAGGGCCAGTCCTAAATACATGAGTTTGTCAGGTCAGGCAGCGGTGGCAACTGCTGCTACCTCGCCTCTCAGGGGAGCTACTTCCTTCCTGAGTCCTGCATTGCCGTGTGCTTCTCTCTTCCCATTAGTCTTACTGCTTCTTCCTGCTCTGTCATCAGAAGAGGATCAAGTTTCAAGGAACTAGACACACTCAGTATAACCCAACACCTGCACTCCCATTGCAAAGAAAAAATGTTTCCATGAAAGCCAAGAAAGAAGATATGACCAGAAACCTATTTTTTTCCTCCTATCCTTCAATTTCATCAAACTTTCCTTGTTCATCTCCACCTTGCATCACCAGTTTTGCTGGTGAACCTCTGAATAGCTTCTGCTGACCAATGTGGGATCTGCTTTCTTGCCTCACACTGCCTTGTTGGAAACTCCAAATAGTTGAGCACAATAAGGACAAAATTGAGAACTCAAAGGAACAACGTGGTTGGAAAGCTTTGCCATAGGTGGATGGACCACAATTAGCATGGGACTTGTGTGTGGTCCTAGTCAGTCTGCTGTCGGGCACCACCCAGCACCTTCTTCTGGCCTCACTTGTTCCCTGGATCCTCAGGTGTCTGAGTGGTAGATGGAGAGGAAGACACCATGTGGGACCTACCTCTGGTCACACAAAATATTACCCCATAGGCCACAGCATGTTCTTTCCAAAGATGTCTGTTGCCAAATTAGGCCAGGAGATTCAACCCAGAAATAATACACAGAGGCATCCTCTTGCTTGGGCTCGGGTGGGTAAAGGGGGAGCAGAACGAAAGCAATGGATAGAGGAATTTCTTTGTGTTCCTCCTTCTGACATGCAGTTCTAAACAAGCCTTTACATATTTCTCTGGTGCTCATCAGACAACTGGCTATGTTGGTCTGGGGCTCCTTGGGACCTGGTAACCTAGGTCGCCATGCACACCCTGGTCTGTGTTGCCTGTCCCATCCTTTCTTCCTTTTCTTTCTCTTTAGCTTTCTGAACTTGTATTTCCCAACAGGGGATTAGGTCAGAAGCCTTGTCTGGGTTTCTAGTGCTTCTCCCTTACTCTCTCCCTCCCTGACTGTCTCCCTCCCTGCCTACCTCCCTCCTCTCTCTATGTCTGTCCTGTCTCTCTGTGTCTGCCTCTGTCTCTGTCTGTTTCTCTGTCTGTCTGTCTGTCTGTCTGTCTCTCTCTCTCTCTCTATGAGAACCCCTGCTAAAATCCACCCTAAATTTTCCATGACAATCCTCCCAAGTATCTTTGCTCTCTATCTCTGTGCTTTTGTGTTTGCCAAAGTATGTGATCCCTTTCTTTTCAAAATTTCCCCTGAAGAAAATCCCACAGACAGGATGTACACAGGGTTAAAGCAGATGCTGGCAGCCCTTTATTTCAAGTTTTAAACTTCTGTCTTTAATTTGCTGGCCTGTTTCCAATTAATTTCGAGCTCCTGCTTTCGAGTTTTCTTTCTTCTCTGTCTGGTAAAATCTGCCCTATTCTTCAAAGCCAGGCTGGACGGGATCTTTCAGGTGAGTCTTTCGTGCCACTTCTGCCCACACCTGCCACGCCAGTCTATGCCATCTCAAACCAGCGGGAATAGAACCTGCCTCTGCGCTTCCCAGAGCCCTGACATTGTGTCCTCAGTGGCTGGGTGTGGACTAACTGTGAGTTTTCCATATCAAGTCTTACTAATTGGTTTGGTTCTTTGTGATTGATTGATTATCCAGGACTTGGCCACAGAATACGTTCACTAATGTTCACTGAATGAGAGGGTTTGGTTTCTCCTTTTCTCACCCATGATTGCTGCATCTGTTCCAGCACAGATAGGCCCTTCCTTTCACCCTGGACCCAGTAGAGAGACCTCCTGCCACACCTGTCACCAGTCTCCTTCAGACAACACAATTTGATAAAACTTCCAGGTTGTTCTTTTAAAAATTGCATCCTCACCCTAAGACTCCCAGTGATACAGAAGATAGCAGAGAAGGAATTAAATGGGTGACATAAATAGCAATCATGCTTAATGAATGCTAGATACATCACGTGGGGGGCTCTGTCTAGCATTCAGTTTAGTGCAGTCTAAACCTGTCCACCGACTGCCCCATCCAACTCTTGCATTCTGGCTGGCTTGGCTCCCGCTGCCCTGCTTCAGATGCTCAACTCCCCCTTCTTTGCAGTAGCCTCTGGTTTCCCTACACCTGCCCGAATGCTGACCCCTTTCAGTCTCCCTCTCTCTGGGCCCTGTGGAGCTGCTGACATGAGCCAGATGTCCCTTATCTCAACTTTCATGAATGCGCCACCCAATGTCTCAGGCTGTTTGATCAACTGGGATTTCCCCATTTGTTTCCTCTTTAAGACTTCAAGCCTTCCAAGAGCAAGAACTGTATCCGATACTTCCTCAGTCATCTTTCCAGTGCCTGGTCAAGCAGCTTCAGCCAATATGAAGTGACTGACTCATAGCTGCTGAAATTAGTCTGACTGAACCAGGCAAGTGAAGTTAATCATAAGCCATCACCTAGTGTTTGGAGGTTATCTTTACCTTTTAAATTAATACAAGAAATTGTCTGCTGCTCACTTATGTCAGCATGAAAGGAGAAAAATATGACACATACATTTTTCTATATGTCTAGAAAGAGAAATACACTATATAAGAGTTCATTAAAACATTCTTCTAAAACATGCCTGGCATATGCTATGACTCTTCATAGCAGACAGGATATATTTTTTCCCAGTTAATTTTTCTCTTTTGCTTTACTGAAATTGGGTCCACTAATACTCATTTATCTAAGTCAAACACTTTAATTAAAGTTGGAATGAAGAATCTGATTAAAATCTAACTTGACTCTCAAGGCTGTGCTCTTTGTGCCTGCTCTCTGCAGTTACATAATTTATACCCCAAATTGCTACTTAAGCATGTTCAGTCCATTTTCCTTACCTAAGGCATGCAGAAAACATCTGGAGCTTCGAACCAAATAATTCTAATTTGGAAGCGCTTGCATAGCCAATGTCAAGAATTTTGAGATTGGCAATACGTTATGGTGAATTTCCAAAATGATTTTGCTTTTGAGCAATTCTGAACAATAGACACACAATTTCTTTCCTGTTGGTTGTCCTTCTGGTCTTAACATAATATTTAAATAAATTCCATATTCATCTTAAAATGTATTCTTGGTGATAGATGCTCTGCCATAACTGTGAAGCAACCAATTAATTCTGAATACATATAAATGGGTAGTCCAGAGGAAGGAAAACATGATCTGGGCTGATCTTTTTCTGTTTTCAATAAAGGTTTCTGTTTCTTGTTGTTATTGTTGTGGCAATATTTAAGCATTTCTTGTTTAATGGTCATTAGGGCTCACCCTAATTTACATTTTTGTCAGGTTCATAATTAAATTTTGCATGGATTTATATGTTTGTTAAATTCTATAGAATAATCCAGTGTAAAATACCTTTAAAATAAACATTGCTGGGCCAGGGAGATGGCTCAATGGAATAAGCGCTTCCCTGGCAAGCGCAGGGGCCTGAGTTCAATCCCTGATTCTGCCAAAAATAAATCAATAAATAAAAATAAAATAAACATTGCCGGCTTATATTTTTTCGTATATAATCATTTCCAAATTTACTTCACCAAATTAAACTTTCCACTAAACTTTAGATGTTGGCAGGATTTCTGTATGTCTAATAAATATTTTAAAATTATCCTGCCAAAATTAGAAATTCTGATTAATTATTACCATTTTCTACTTTAAAAAATAATTTTATTGACAAACAAATAGCAATGAGACAGTTTCAAACAGATTAGTAGAAGTTTCAATAATTAATACATTGCATATTGTTGTCTTCTTAGTGGTTACTCATAGTACAAGACGCAGACATGATATCTTGTCCACAAACACTATTAGAAGAAATCTTTCTATTCATTGAATTAAGAGAAAGTAGCTGTATATCTATCCTAAGTATTTTGAATAATCAGATACAAAATGATCCTTCATTTGTATCCCTTTTTTTGTTTAGTTTTGTCAGAGAATGGTATTCCGTTGTCAAGGTTTCTGTTAAAAACTATCTAAAAATAGGATCTAAAACTCAGGAATAGTAATGCTACATGGTGAAAACAAACACTAAAATATTCTAAGGCCTGATGCATACAGTAGGTTGATAAATCTGATTCCCACTTAAGTGTCTCAGGTGGATGAATTAATAATTTCATAAAAAATGAATGAGTCCATCAGGGACATGTGACTTGGAACAAAGGCTGGAAGAACAAAGGTAACCATGCATTGGCGATGAAGACTTGGAAGTTGCTTCTTAAGCTCCACTGGTGGGGGTCAGATTGGGTAGCAGGCGCTCACACTCTGCACTCTGGGTTGGAATTAGCTGCTACAGGCAGAGGTCACTCCACGGTATCAATTACTTGCTGCTACCTGGAAATTTTAATTTCATGCTTTGGCAGTAGATCTGCTTTGTTCTCCAGCATAAATGGCAACTGTCTCCGGTTGGTGACAAGAATAACTCATTTCCTCAGAGTCATTAGATTCTAGAAGCTTCTCCATTCACTGAGCCTTCTGCAGATGGCTGGAGTGGCCAAAAGACCCGCTGCACTAAGGTGCTGAGTGAATGGAATGAAAACCCTGTGCTGCCCTTGTGACCCTTTCACGTGTTAGGTTTTGGACTTGTGTAGGGATCATTCTAAAGTCGGTGGATAGTTGCTATTTAGGTCGGTGTAGACTTTTTTCCCATGGAATGCTCCAGAGAAGGTAACGGCTAAAGCTGTTAGCAAACATACAAAAACAAAAAAAAAAAAAATCTGTTTTTAAACAACAGGGAAGCTGGCTGAAGTGCTGGTTTCAGTTTTGCCTAAAAACATTGCTATGAGTCTATAGATAATCTCTTTATCCTCTTCTCCAAATTCTGGTCTTTGAAAAGATGTGGTGAGAGCTCTTCTGATAATGAGATTAATATTGCACTGGAACACCGAGAAGAGTATTTAAAACAATGACCAGGCCCTTTTTCGTTTTATCTGCCCCATCATTGAGCAGCAAGACTAGACTAGAAGAGTGAGAAGGCAAAACTAAGGGAAGGAAATGAAATCTTTGATAATTCATGAGACAAGAAAATATTGGCAAGCAAGTTGTACAAATGCTCCCTTGTTTTGTTGCCTTTGTTTCATGTGACTTGTTCTAATACTTAAAAAAATAGTTCCTGAGGATTTCATCAGCATTGTAGAGAGAGTGAAATTATAACTCAGTGAGATAATAATAGATTTTCTGTCTTTTCTTTTTCTAACAAAAGCCAGAAGTGAAGATTGGAGCAAGTAAATAAAGTTCTCAGAGTTTCTGTAAAGAGATATTTTTATATATCATGTAACCTGTCTGTTATCCAAATCATGCAACATGCTTGCCTATAAACAGAGTTGGTAGGAAACCAAAGCGGAATTCTCAGGCAATGTCTTCCTTTCAAATCACATGCCAGGAGCACAATCAAATCCACTCAGGCCATAAAAGTATAAAAGGGAAAGGGAGCATGGGCTTCTGGTGTTGGGCCTTCCAATAGGTGAGAAAATGGTAGGATGCCTGAGGGAAAGTGGGGAGATGCCTGGGAATTGCTTCTTCTTTGGACACAATTCCAAGAACAATGGGCCATTAGTGCAGGACCATCATTATTAAGGAAGCAGCCAGTACTTCCTGCTGAGGCTCAAAGGGTCTTTATTCCATCCTATTTTGTACAAAAGGCAGTATACTCCATCCCCTTCCCCCCAGGTTCAGAAATAAATGGGCTAATTAATCTTTTGCTGCTTTAGATAAACCACTATTATGACTTATTTAAATCATTTGTATAATTTTCAAGTTCAGCCAGAAAAAAAAAAAATACTCTCAGGACAAAAGCAACAATTTTAAAATGTCATTAAAAGAGGTAAGAAAATTATGCATTTTGGTTCTTTAGATCTACACATAGAGAAAGAAATCAATGATTTTCCAGTGCAACTTCTCTATTTTGAAAGTCCTTAAGGGTTCAGGAAGCAAAGTGACCTACCTGCCTAAGATCACATAGTTTGCTATTAAAATCTCTGCTTCTTAAATATAGGAACATCAAAAGAAGTAATCAGAGTGCACTTTAACCTATTGGCTAACATAAAATACCAATCTACATTGATATAAATAGACATGTAAATGAGTAAGAAGAGAATATTGTTCCTTAATTAGAACACTAACTAATAAAAGTAGAAGAAATGACAGTTCTACAAAATCATCAATGGACGTTAGAGGTATAGAATAATGTTTCAATGAGAACTAGGCTATCCACATAGTCTAGAAGGATTCTACCTCACACCAGCAAGGAGGTAGTACCAGGCTTCCTGCTGGCAGTCAGGGCAGTCATCCTGCTCTCTACCACGTGTACCACACATCAAGTGCAGACGGGTCATACCGCTTCCACAAGGATTTATAATTCTTTTGCTCCGTGATTCCAACAAACCTTTCCAATTAGTACCATCTCTTTCCTCCAAGAGTAGCGACCCCTGGCTGTCTCAGATGGATCTTAACCCCTATGAGATTACTGTTAGGCACTATTTGAATTGCTAAAGCTAAACAAAAATACAGAGACCAATCTTCAATCAGAGGAATTTTATTTGGGATTAAGGAGTAGGACAGTGATCTGGAACACAGATGGACAGGGAAGGAAAGCCTCTGGTATGTATGGAGGACAAAGGACAAGAGGAGGGTTCTATCAAGACAGAGAAATCGACATCTACACAAATTATTAGGAAAGGGAGTTCATTGGCATTTCTAGGGCTGGCAGAAGGTGGCAGATGCAGGGGCCAGGCTCTGTAGTGACCATGTAAAACGAGCCTGAGGTCATGTTTTCAGTTTCTTCCACTATTGATAAGATGAAAAAGTGATATTTTTAAAGATAAAATGAACTGTTACTCTAGATTAGCCTGGAGGGAAGATTCTGGCATAACCATTTATGTTCTGAGTGTTTCCTCCCCTGGCCTCTTGGCTTTATTTTAGGGGTGTATGGCAAGAATGTTTTTATCATATGATCAATTTCCACAGAGTGGACCCAGGTTCTAGTTTCTCGGGGCCACTTTCTCATCTTCTATACCAGGAGAAAAGTGGGTCAGGTAGGACTGTGGCACACAAGGAAAGGATGACATTCTGAGCAGGCCCCTGATTATGACTTAAAGGGTTTGAGACAAGAATTGCTGGGCAAGTGTACCGTATTATGTTTACCCTATAAAATTCCAAACTGCAAACTTAACACAACCAGAAAATGAATTATTGTTCATGTTTTCCTTCCTCCTCTGGGCATGACTTGCAATTGTAGTCATCGTCCATAAAGCCCAGGAATAACATTGGATATTGTCACTGGCAGCCAGCATTCACAAACAGCTTGACAAATGATGCCGTGTCATGAATAAAGATGTCACCAGCATTAAATCAGCAGGGCTGGGGAACTGCAGAGGTGAGCAGATCGATGTTGTCTCAATACAAACAGGTTCTGAGAGCAACAGTACTGCCAGGAATGACAGCATTATGATCTTCGTCTGTGCAGACAGATATGAAATTAGCTAGAACCTGAGCATTGGATAGTAGAGAAGGAAAAGAGATAGGTTAGTTGCTGGACTTTCACAAGGGGAGATAATGTCTCTCGTCACACATGTTAAACAGTAAACAAATGTGGAAGGATCACTTTTCTCCCTATTATTCAAATTCTCCCTTCATAAGTCACAGTATATCAAATGTATTCATGAATTCTCAAACATTTGAAAATGAAATTGTGGTAGGGCAATCTTACTTTGTCTTACTTTGATGAGCCTAGTTTAGAGACTCCTTGAAGTTTGTACTTTTTTTTTTTTTTTTTTTGGCAGAACCAGGGATTGAACTCAGACCCTTATGCTTGCCAGGGAAGTGCTTATTCCACTGAGCCACAAGTTCATGAGGGAAGGGGCCATGCTCAGCTTGAATTGCCCTATGCAGCATATTCAAGACCTTGGTCACTGGTGTCACATTGTGTAATATGAGATTCCTGCTTCAGTGTGTCTTTCAACTTCCTTGGGCCTTAGTTTTCAAGAGTACCTGAAAGATTCTTGAGAGGAGGAAGAATGATACATGAACAATACTTAGCAAAGTAGCTGCCATCTAAACACACACAGGACAGCTACTGAAAGAAAGGTGTAACTGAAAGGATAAAAGATACAGCCACGCTTAGGTACTAAAGATTTAAGGAGAGCTCCAAACCACAAAATGTGTCACTGTTCAAAAAGTCATTTACTAACTGGGACTGCAATAGAAAGAGGAATTCTGGTGACACCCACAGTTAAGTAATTGAATCACTGAGCTTCCTGATATCTTATTATTCCTTATTATTTGCCGTAATCATCTATCCCCAGAAGTCCTACAGTTGAGATCAAAAGGCCTGTTGGAACACAGAGTGTGTTAGGGACACTAGAGATTGTGGCTTCCACTCTTCCGCTTTTCTGAAAAGCTTAGTATTTAGGGCCAGAAGGATGAGATTCTTGACGTGGGACTATATATTTTTCCAAGGCTTTCTACCAGGCCCAAGAAAGCTGGGACTACAGTCGTTAAAGACAGGGCTGGAGGCATCCAGTAAAGTATGTCTTTATATGAATGCCAAAGGTTAACTACCAGGTTTTAAGTCCTTTGGGGGGAAGGGGGAGAAGGGCTTAAAGGGGCCGTCTCATCACAATGCACTGGTATATGTCATGGTGACAGGTAGACACATCTTAAAACAAACCTCACAAATACAACTCAAAACAAACCAAGTCTGTAAGAATTGGTTTCTTACGTTAGCTCATCAAGTTCTTCCCCTTGTTGAGAAGAATCCGATCTGCAGGTACAAGACAAAACACTCGATCCTTTCCAGAAGGCTGCCCAAATTTAACATCTCTCCTTTCCAACACTGATAAGATCTCAAATAACCATCTCCATCTGGCTCATGAGAGAAGCTGGCTTTGGCTCTTCTGGGAAGCTGATCGTGGTTACGGGGAGCCTGAGACCTCTGAGAGGAGGCATTTTCAACTCCCCAGCTGTACTTATTTTTCATTTTAAAATGGGCTTGTACACTCCATGGTTACCTAACCAGCTCACTATGCAAACTCAATGATATGTGTGTGACAGAGGGTTTAAAACACAAAATGCTGTGTGGTAGGATTGTGCCTACTCTGAAGGGCAAAGAGATTTTGGTTGGATGTGTTTGTGAATTTTGTGTACGACTCTGATAGTTGGCCTCAGTGATGGCTTGACAAGGGAGAAGAACAAGAATAGAACACTAGACAGAACAATTTGGGACACAGGTGAGCAGTTGCCTTGGTAACTGAGGTCCCCCCAAGCTGCTTTAAGCCCATCTTGGTTACTTGTCACACAGCTGAGACAAAATATGCAACAGCCACATTTAGAGGAGTGAAGCTTTATTTTGGCTCATGGTTTGTGGAGGTTTCAGTCCCTAACAGGCTGGCTCCAAGGTACAGTGGTATGACAGGGAGATATCACAGAGCAGAACCGTTCATGGCAGGGAGAAAGTAGCAAAAGCAGCCAGCCACAAGTAGCAGGCAACAGTCCTCTTTCTAGTCCTTATGTCTTATCAAGGGTTGTAGCCTCAACTGCACGGTAGATTCAGCTCTGAGTCTTATCACTCAAGAGGAACTTAATAGAGGTTGTTTATCTATGAATGAAGTAGGCTGACACCCAACAGAGTTCACTAGACTGAGTTTTACAGACCTATTTCAATAGTAGAAAGGGTAAATGTCTCCCTTTATACTAACTCAATAATGGAAAAAAATGAAGTAGTAGATGGTGCCATGGTCCATATTTGCATCTCCAAAGGTCGACCTATAATCCTTGGTCCTTGGGACAACTCCATCATGAAGCTGTGTAGACCTCTAAGAGTTAGGGAATAGTGGAATGTCCTCCAGTGGTTTGGGGCATGCTCTTAAAAGGGATTGTACGTTGTTTTTACTTTTTTTTTGTAGTAGGCAGGCTTTTCAGAGTATGTAGTTTGCCATATTAGTAAGAACTGAATCTTAGTCAGTATTTTTGCACAGTAACATTTAGCATGAAAATAGGAAAAGCAGAAATAAAACCTACTATTTGGGGGATCAGTGACCTGCTATTCAGATCAGAAGTCAACATATATGACAGCAAGTTTCTGGTGAGTTCAGCGATGCAGCACTTAACAGAAAAACCGATCATAAAGGTCCATAGATGTAGAGGGCATGTAGATCTCATCCTGAGTCCTGACTGAGGAGAAACTCTCCAGAGGCCACCAGGAGAGTGGAGCTAGCAGCTGTTTTCCAACTCCATCTCCCAGAGTGTCTTGTGCTCATCCAGTCTCCAGAGGACACAGCAGGCCAGTTTGGCCAGACAAGAATCCAGGTTCCCTTTCCCTGGCCTTGAGTGTCTGAAAGGACAGGATCTGTAGGACATACAATGGATGAAAATGTGCATTTTTTTCCTGTTGCTCTGTTTCTTTAAGGCATCTCAGGAAAAAAAGGACTCAGAGAAGAGCTTTGCCATTGTGCTCACAGGTACTTGAGCCAAACATCCAATTGTTTGGACTTTGATGCTTAACAAACTCTTAACCAGAGTCTTTGTTAAGCACAAAGAGGCAGTGAACTTGATTCAGTGACATCCTCTCCACCCAAGTAAGTTCCTAGACCAATCGATGGGCTGGCTTTGGGAGGAGGGGTAGTGCTAGGGTGGAAAGGACATAGTGAGAGGCACAGCTACTTTTGCTCTTGTCTGCCCTGCCTTTCAGATGGTCACTCTTCATTTTCTTTTTTTCTTGCACTTTGTCACCCATGAAGCTCATCATCTCAGTGAACTTCTTTTGTTGTCTTCCCTGATGGATTTCCATCTTCCAAATGAAATCACAACTCCATTTGACATGTTTATCGTGGAAGAATCATCTGATCTCATATAGGTTCTTCAGTTGTGGGGTGGGGGTTAGGGGAGGGGGGAGAAATGTCCCTATAAGATTAGTGAGCCTCAGGTGAGTGACTAGGGCACTCACCACATCAAACGCAGTTCGACATTTGGAAACAACTTGGCTTTTATCTGAGACATGGGAAACTACAGACCCCTGAGAAGCAGTTTATGTTTTTGCCATAGCAATACCAGAGCTCTTAGCTACTGCAGAAACTATTTGACAGTCAGCTGGGAATGACTCCCCTCAGCACATCCAGGAGTGGAGAGGTCGGTCCTATAGGCTTCCCTTGGCAGACATGGATTGGATTCAGTAATAAATACTTGCTGAGAAGAGAGAGAAAATGGATCCCATTCTGTGCTCTGTCGTTAATATTTCCAACCTAACACAGGCCATATATGGCTTCAGAAAACGAACATTTGCTTTTCATTTTCTTCTAGGAGCAAACCTCTCCAGCTTCTTACGAGGAGTAGGTCACTATCTTATAGATACCTTGCTGCTCCAGCCCCAGTGCTTGCTCCCTGTCCATAGTCAAAGGATACCAGAGTAGCAAAGCTATGCCTGCAGCTGTCACGAAGAGCTTTCCTGGAGCGAGTAACTCAGAATAAATCCTTTTTCAAGCTAGATCAGAAAAAGACAAACCTCCTGGTACCTATGAGATGTGTACTATCCATTATGTTTTATATCTGAAGTGTCCCTCAAAAGTCTTGCTTGGTGACAGGCCTGGTGGGAAGGAGAAGGTCGCCAGGGACATGACTTACAAGAGTACACCATCTCCTTGGTGCTTCCCTCCTCTTTCTGCTTCCTGGGCACCACAGTATGTGCAGCTTTTCTTGGCCATGCTCTTCCTCCATGATGTTTCTGCCCTAGAGCAAGTTAACCATGGACTGAACCCATGAGGACTGTGAGCCAAGCTAAATCTTTTTTCTTTTAAATTGTGAATGTCAAGTATCATGTCTCTATGATGAGGCATCTGCCTAATATACTATCTGTTAAGTTTATCAGAATATCAGGAGCTCCTCATTCTTTATTCCTCTTTGAGAAAAGGGAATTCTCAATGTTAGAGAAAACCTCGTTGAGGCTACCTATCCTCCCAGCCTCTGAGACTTCTGAGGCATCTTGGAGGGGTAGCCTGCCTTACACAACAGAGTAGAAGTAAGGCAAGGTCCTCTTTGGCTATACCACCTCTGGCTTGTGGAGAAGAACTAAACTGCCCTGGACTGTCTATGTTAAGTGAATAACACAGGGGAAGATGCGCAATGATTAATTCTTGGATATCTGCCAGATTAAGAGGTGTTTGATGGTGTGAATTTCAGGGGAAGCATAGCCACACCTAGGAGTGTCTGTGGCATGACCCTGGAAGTGTTTCTGCACCAGTTCCCTGGCTACTTGTATACTGTCCAGGCCTCTTTCTCCATGTGCAACTCTTCAGTTCTGTCAGTTATCCAGTCTCTTTCCAATACATTTCTTTTCTGTTTAAGGGAACTAGATACAACTTCTTTGCTTCCAACAACTGGTCCTGACCTGCTCTGTGCCCATAAAGTTGTTTCAGTGGATGGGTAAGAGTCTGGGGAGAGTCCTTTGCCCAAGGCATCTTACAAAAAGAGTAACAGTAGAAGAGGCCACGAATGATGCTCAGAGGATTTTACTCATCCAGCTGATAGCAGTAGGGAACAGGTAAGGAGGTGGTTTCAAGCCAGCAGGAGGTGATGGTCTATGGTAAGTTACCCATCTGACACCACTCCAGTTTGCTTACCTTTAATTTAGAAGCAGGTACTGACAGGCATCCTGTGGATTTATTTTTCCAGCTCTGCCCTACTCTTATTCTGACTCTCCTTTTCCAACCAACAGTCAGGCCCCACAGCTGGATAAAATAAAACGGTTATATTGGGAGGCCTTAAAAGTAACATGGTTCAATATGTCTTAAAGTTGAGGCTCTGGGTAGAGAATAGAGGCTTTCTCACTTTCTTTGCTGCAGCTGCTGGGGATAAAGTCAGAAGTTGTCTGCTCTAAGGGTTCCCCACCCCCAGGCCCAAGTCCTCATCCCAACCCACCCCTTATGAGTCCACTCAACTGCCACACTTGCCACGTACCACAGTGAAAGACAACCCCACTCCATCAATGGCACATTATCAGATGGCTTTCCATTTTTCTTAATCACCTTATTCCTTTGCTCTTCCAAAGTTGAGGATAAATTATATAACAAGTCCCCAAGGGCTGACTTTATGAGAATTTAAAGCCAGCCCCCATCTGCTATAGGTTAGGGTGAGCCAAATGCTGAAAGTTAATCCTTCTTGTTCCACTCTGGAAAACACCCAGGCCTACACACACGTGTGCACACGTGGGCAATCACAAACCCACACACCCAGCAATAGCACCTCCCAAACCACATGGCCCAAGCAGTAAAACATCAAGGCTTCAATTGTCATTCTCAAAGCCAATAAAAACTTTACTATGTGCCCCCATAAAGTGAGCCTGGTGCTATGAGGGCTCTCCATGTGCCACCTCTGCAAGTGGGATGCTGTTGTGTCCTTCAGACAAGGCCAGAGATCCCATTTAGATGTGTAAACATACAGAGGCACCTATTTCTTTCCCATACATGCAGTGAATGAATGGGATACTAGAGACAACAGGGATATGATGCACATGGATAGCATTTTGCATAATTTTGTAATTTATTAATTTTGCATCTCACTTAGTTTAAGGATCACAGATCAGCTAAAGCAATAGTTTGCAATCTTTTATCAGAAGTGGACTTGAAATGTAGTTGCACCACATCCTTACAAGGTGGCTTTCTAAGCCCAGCACTCAGGTCCTTTATCCATAAAATGAGAATGAAAAATTAGTACCTATGGGATGGAGAGATAGCTGGGTGGTCTAAGCACTTGCCTGGAAAGCACAGGGACCTGAGTTTGATTCCTGGTACTGCATGCCAGCCCCAAAACCCAGTGCCATGCTGGCCACTGAAACCAGATGTGGTGGTGCACACCTGTAATCTCAGTGCTGGGGAGGCTGAGACAGGAGGATCACTATGAGTCTGAGCTGCATAGCGAGACCTACCTTTTCTGAGTCCATTCAACTTTTACCCTTGCCATGTACTACAGTGTACCAAATTAATAATAATAATAATAATAATAATAATAATAATAATAACAAAGTACTATCTACTTTATAATGTTAGTGGTAGTGTGAAAATGAAACAAAATATCAAAGGATGCCTTAACTCAGAGGCTAGAATATAAGTACTATTATTGTCTAAGAAACAGGGTATTTTGCTGTTACTACTCCTATTATTTACCCCAAAGGCCTTTTATTTAGAAGTTTACTAGTAAAACTGCATTTATAAATTAGTAGTGTATTTTCTTTCCCATCTTTTGGTGTTCAGACATATTAATATTTCCCAATCAAAACGTCTCATCTGAGACACCAGTGTCCATATCTGCAGCAAGAGGTGAAGATGTTTTCTAAGTTAGTTTCCCAATCAGTCTTATGGCCAATGATATACAAACATAGGAATTGTTAAAAGATCTGAGATGATTTATGTAGAATGAGGTTAATGCAGTTTCTCCACTCTTTGGAAGAGGAAACAGATGTCCAGAGAGAATGCTGGGCCTCTGGTCCCAAGGCAAACACAAGATCCTATTTCTGCAACGCTGAGGACTACTTCTGTCTGCTTGGTCTTGTATCTAACTAAGAACCTATGATCTGCTGTCCGAGTACATACTAGTTGGTGTGGTTTTTACAGACTGGGTTCTAAATTAAAAACTGTGGTAGAACTCTATTGGGCAAGTTTCTTGCAATTCCCTCCCACCCCACCCCCAGCTGCTCTAGGGAACTGTTTCTCCCTCCTGTTCCCAGCACAGCTCCTGATGCTCATCTCATTAACTGCAGACCAACCCTTAGCCGCAGGTCCGAGTTAGTCACCATGTCCAAGTTGGGCCAATAAGAATGGCTCTTTTGGGAGCCGGGGAGATGGCTCAGTGGAATAAGTACTTCCCTGGCAAGTGCAAGGGCCTAAGTTCAATCCCCGGTTCTGCCAAAAAATAAATAAATAAATTAAAGAATGGCTCTTCTAAAGCACAGGAAATAAAGGGAAGAGAGTTCTTCTTTTCCTGGGGGAGTATATTTATTGGTTATGTTTTATGTTGTTGTCCACAGAAGCAGCAGTCATTGTGTACAAAGAGAATAGAGAGAAAAAATCAATCATGGAGAAGAGCAAAAAGAGATTCCTTAGAGCTTTTATCACTCTAGATTCTAGTTTACTTTGAGACCTGCTCCGTGCTTGGCCCTGACTTCTTTG
>PVKA01007654.1:54894-76903 GCA_004027165.1 Ctenomys sociabilis
TGTCTTTTTGAGACAGGGTCTCACTATGCAGTTCAGGCTGTCCTTAAGCTCACTTTGTAGCTCAGGCTGGTCTCGAACTCACAACGATCCTCCTGCCTCAGCCTCCCGAGTGCTGGGATTACAGGCGTGCGCCACCACGCCCGGCTCTCATTGTTAATAATGGTTCCTCTGTGGGGCCAGCGAGATAGCTCAGCAGCCTAAAGTGCCTGCTTAGGCAAGCTTAGGCAAGTGCACAGGGATTTGATCCCTGGCACTACATGCTGTGCTAGCCCTGCCCCCAGGGTGGGCTGAGCCAGCCACAAAGGAAAAAAAGAAAGAAGATAGAAAGAAGGAAGGAAGGAAGGAAGGAAGGAAGGAAGGAAGGAAGGAAGGAAGGAAGGAAGGAAGGAAGGAAAAGAAAAATAAAACATAATGGTTCTTCCATAGCTTGAAATCTCTTAAAGATCATCTAGTCATGATCTTTAAAGTTACCAGGCATGTATGTGCCTGACACTCTCTCCCATCCCTCCATCTTCTCTCTGCCTGCTGTTGTGATACCTCCCATGCAAAATGCATAAAGATTGACACTGGACCCTAGAAAACTTCTGCTCTTTTCTTTTCACCTCCACCATCCTCACCTTGAAGGTAATTCATGAAGGTCACACTTTCCCCTCCAGGAGCACACACTTTACTTCCACTCAGCAGCTACAGCTTCAGCACCTGTGCAATCTCTCATCACATATCTGGGATCAAAAGGCTGCCCCAGAAAACAAGATGGTGTCAAGAGAGGGGTTCCACGACTGCTGCACATTCATTGCTGAAAGCAGGAGGGGTTTGTGCTGGGATTCTGTCCAGCTATAGAGCTTACTCAAAGGAGGGAGCAAATAAATACTAACAATTACTGAACTGGGTTGTTGAACATGACGTGAAAGTAAGTATGTGTGCATAGAAACATTTTAGGAAATATTTTTCAGAGGCAAGCATCATCTTAACAAATCAGCCCTATGACCTGTGAGTAAATACATGTATTTTCATCCTGAACGTGTTTACTCATGCAGGAGCTAAGCTAATATGTGAAAAAGCCATGAGGAATATTTAGATTTTTCACTCAGCAAATAATTCTTCGCTGCCTACTAAATGCTATTTAGCAATGCACAGAATGAGTGAAATTCCTCATCATTACAGAGATTCTATGCCATGGGCGTGAATGGAAATAGTGGACATAGAAAACAGTAATAATACTCCTGCCTTTGCAAATTCCTCTTCTAAAGTGTTGTGCTAATGTCATTTTCATGTATTCTACAGGAAAATTGTCTCCACCTGCGAAGAGGTACTGTCTTTCATCCATCATCCTATCTCTGGTGCTTGATATATAGTTGGTCTTAGTGGATGTTTTTGATTAAATAAATGAATAGCTTCTCCATACATTCTGTGAGTTTGATGTTATTATATTCATGGAACAAAAAAATCGAGGTCTGAGAGGTTAAGTAGTGTAGCCCAATTCAGCTAGCATGAAGGGCCAGATTCAAGCCCAGTTTTCCAATACCCAAAGATGGCAATTTTCACCTATCTGTTGAAGCTTCTTCAAGCTCTGTTCCCTTTTGCCTCGGCTGGGCCTGTCGGGAGCAGTTGTAGCACAGTGTCCCTGGGATGCTGCTCTTCTTTGTGAAGAAGAAAATGCACTCTTTGGTAGAAGAGTTGATTTGATGTAGCTCACATGACCTGGACTCTATCAGCCCAGGCTGTGGCTAGCTAGGAGTGATGGTGAACCCTAATAACCTGAATGGTCTTGTTTTGCTCTCGCTTGTAAGCTGGAGAGCACCTCTTCCTTTAAAAGAAAACCAACTACCACCCCAGGAATCATACCTCTATCTAGTCACACACACGTTTCTTGGAATTTTCAAAGGTTCATTTATATGGATCTCAAATCCATATGTCCATTTTGAACAGCTGCAGTGGGAAACCCACACCTTCTATCTCCTTTTATTTCTTTGCTTTGTCAAGGAGTACTGTACAAAAAGCTGTTGCAGCCATCACACTGTGGCTCGCAGCCCTGAGGACCCAGTTTGGGCAAAGAGCTCCCACACATGGCCCCAGAGCTCCAGGGACTCCCAGAAGCAGCACTCTTGCGCCCTGCATCTCACAGCATCTCTCCTCCAAATCAAGCCAAGATGAGTTCTTTCCCCTCGCACCCAAATCCAGGGAGAGAAAGCCAGGGGCGTAGGGCTGGGGCCGATGCACACTTGTGCTCAGGTAGCAGAACACTGGAAGCATGGGCATACTGTCTGGAAGTCCACTAGTCACCATAGGTTAAATTCAAATTAAAGGAGTATCCGTATAGTGGTTTTCCTAAGTGACAGATCCTGCTCAGTTCTCATCCCAAGAAGTACTAGAAAATGCCAATCACAAACTCCTTACAACAGAACATGTTCAATGCATGCTACATTTGGGGATCTAGGGTGGCAGAAAACTTTACTAGCTGCAAAGTATAGGATGGGTACAGCCTGGGGACCCTGGTGTCTGAAAAGGGAGGCCTGAGAGTCATTTGGGTGAGTGTAATTTCTAGCTCAGGACCTTCACCATGTTATCTCCCAAATCTCTGTGTCATCCTGAGATGAAGAGGGCAGACCTGTGGTCCAATCCAGTCCCAGCCCCCAGAGACTCCCTCTGAAGTTGGCAGGGCCAATCTTCAGAAAGCTGTGGGGCTAGAGGAAAATGTGTTAGGGGGGAAAATTCCAAGAACGAAAGTTTATTAGGTGGTAATAAGTTTATAATACAGCTCAGGGCCTCACTGTGGTCTGTATCTACAAGGGTGGCACTGTAATTAGAAGGAATTTAAAAGGGAACATTCCACGCCAGGAATAACATGATTTTAGTCTTTTATCCAAATATCTTGGTGCCTATACACATGAGCCTATTAAGCCCTACAGACTCCCAGAATGGGTTGTAAGTGTCACTCTGTCTCTTTGGCAATAAAAGAAGCCATGGCCATGGACTGCCATCTCCAAGCTCCCAGAGTTACCCGCTAGCCCAGCAGTCCTCCAGGGGTGGTCCTAGCTTCCCCGGTGGTCTGCAGTGGGCTTCCAGGGATCTGTGGTTGGCCTCCGGGGGCAGTCATGCTTCTCAATGGCACTGTCTCTGCTTAAGCTCCAGGAGGGGTTTGTAATTTACTTGCGCTATGCCTTCTGATAGCTTGCCAGATTTTCAAATACATTCTTCTCATTTCTCATTGTGACATTGTCCATGCCCACCCAGTCTCTCATTTTTTTTTTTTTTTAACAATGCAGACTCATCGACAGTGTTGGATGGCCTGAGTGTTTGCTGGTCCAACAAAAGTAGCCCTTTACTCTAAAGTGTTGGATTTTCTAGTTTCCCCTGGCTTTGGTTAGCTCTGAACACCCTGCTGCAGCATTCCAGGCCTGCAACAGCCCGGTGCTGCTCAGACGTGCTGGCATGAAGGCCACCTCCTGTCGTAACAACAGTCATCTTCCTTCATTCAAAGGGAGGTGTTGGTGGTCAAGATAGCGCCCAGATTGTACTGCTGGCTTGCTTCGTAAAAGGTTCAAAAGGAAAACTGGAACACAGAGAAATCATCTCAGGTCAAGGTCTGTTATTTAACATCAAGATTTCCTTTAAGTGGGGAGAAAGGAAAGAAGGTTCCCAGGCCCACCCAAATAGCTGATTAACATGTTCAGTATTTTGCCTTTGTTTTTGGCCATTATTTCAAAGACTTTTGAATGTATACACAGTCATATTTTTTAAGAATAGCAAATTTGCAAAATTTTATATTTTTAATTGAAGCTTCTCTCTACTGGCTCAATTTTTCAGTAAGCTAAACTTAAATCTCAACAACCTCAAGATTACTGGAAACTTTTAAACTTTTTTTCCCCCTCTGACAATAAAATTCCACATCTGGTCTGACAAGCCTGGTGCCAAGTTTCAAGCTAATTCAATTTTGAATGGACAAGCTACTACTATCAAGTGAAAAAGAAAACTCTTGCCTTCTAACAGGCTTGTATGGTATCACTTACCCACAAGTCACTGATAAAATGACAGCACAGCTCTGCCCAGCCACTAGTAACTGCAGAGTCCTAGTGCAGACCAGTTTTCTAGAGAAGAAAAATTACTTTCTAATGCACCCTTCCACCACCAGTTATCAGACAGTGCCTACATGTCTGGCCTTTTC
This sequence comes from Ctenomys sociabilis, assembly GCA_004027165.1. Taxonomy (NCBI): domain Eukaryota; kingdom Metazoa; phylum Chordata; class Mammalia; order Rodentia; family Ctenomyidae; genus Ctenomys; species Ctenomys sociabilis. The sequence goes on from PVKA01007654.1 coordinate 59,060, forward strand.
CATGTATCCAATCTCAGAGTCTAGGTGTGAAACTCAAGTTCGTGGTGATTCATTCAAACTAGTCCTCTTCCTGTTCTCAAACTGATCACTCTCTGCTTTTCTCTTCTCCACATAGCAACAGTACTGCATTCAAAACTGTATGCAGCTGTTCTCTAACAAAGCCCCAGAGGCATCATGGGTGCCGTGAAGTCAGGATTTGTATTATTCTTCCTTATATAAAGACCAAAGTAAGCTCCCCAGTGGCAGCCTGCTCTAGTTCAGTGTGATGCAGGGACCCTGGGTCCTTCCACCCATGATGCTGCCATCTGCTTCATGGGCCTATCTGGGCCAGTGCAGCACAAGGAGAAACATGGCTGCTTATGCCAGGAGGTTTGCAAGGTGTGCACGGAGCACCACGTAATCCCTTCTGTGCAGGCTTCTTTACTTACAAGACCAAAGTGAACCACGACAAAAGTCTGAGAAAGTAGCTCAGCTCTGTGCCCAAAGGGAAGACCAAATGGGATTGGTGACTCCCGGGCTGACCAAATGGGATTGGTCCACCTCCCTCTGCTCCAGCTGTACTTATGTGTTTACTTCAGGTTCCTGTGCTGAGACCCAGGCCCACTCAGAGGTCATGGGGCCCCTAATGTGGGCACCAAAGCATACTCGTGTCTACCATACTTCTGGCCCTGCCGTTGGATGAATAAACAGGCAAACTGCAACCCAAAGTGGAATATTGCAGGCATGTTTTAGAGGTTTTGGACAACATCTTACTCACTTTATTGGAAGAACAGAAATTGAAGCAGGGCGGAGGTAGCCACTAAGGTCATTCTTTGAAAAATCAAGACTTGAGTTTTGGCTTTTCTAATTATAAAACTAATATGTGCTCAATGTAAAACCTCAGAAAAATGCTGAAAATATTTAAGAAGGGAGATAAAAGTTGTCCATAATCCTCTTACCCAAAACATGCTAAAATTTCTTCTTGTTTATATATTCTGACATATTTCTATGTGCATATCATTTAAATTAAGTTAATCTGCATCTACAAAACCAATCATATTGTACAGTGTATTCTATTTGGCAATCTGTTTTTTCACTTAACAAAATATGTTTTGAACATCAATACATGTAAGTATCTCATAGCATCACAAGTGTGACTGCATATTATCTGCTTGTGTACACACGTGTGAGGATAATTGCATGACGCATTTAGCTCAGCTGAAAGTGCCGACTGCGTGGTTAATGAGATATGAGATTACATCTATTTTACTCATCAGTTTATACCCAGAGAAAATGAGGATGTTTTTACTCAATAGTGCTCTGATGAAGCAGGATTTCACAAAATCAAGAGTCCCTCTCAGACTTCAATGTGCATACAAACCACACAGGGATCTTGGTAAAATAGACTATCAGTCAGAAGGTTTTTAAAAAATTATTTATTTATTGGGGTTTTTTTGGTGTGTGTGTGTGTGTGTGTGTGTGTGTGTGTGTGTGTGAATTTAGTACAAGGTCTTACTACCCAGCTCAGACTCATAGTGATCCTCCTGTTTTCAGCCTCCCCAGCACTGGGATTACAGGCTTGTGCCACCATGTGCAAACTAAATGACCAGCTTAGCATACCGGAGTGTGATACCCAGTCCCTGCACTTGTCTAAGCAGGTGCTTAGTCTGTTGAGCTATGTCACCAGCCCTTGAGTCAGAAGGTTTTAAATGGGCCCAAGACTGAACACTATTCTAGGTGCTGCCTGTGCTGCTATGCACTGAGTACCAAGGAGCCAGGAAGGTGGTTCTTAGTGTGTGTGTGTGGGGGGGTGCCAGCTAGAGCATCTTCAACAGTGCCTAGAGGTAATTTTGGTTATTAGGACTGTGTGTGTGTGTGTGTGTGTGTGTGTGTGTGTGTATGTGTGTGTGTGTGTATGTGTTGCTGGCATCTGGTGGATTCACTACACACATGCACACACACACACACACACACACACACACACACACAGAGTCTCCTACTGGTTCTGGTTTTCTTGAGACCCCTGTCCAATACCATGGACATTCTGTCCCTTCTAGGAAACAGTGACCTCCATGAGCACACACGACCCTGCCCCTCTGGTCTCCAGGAGTCTGGTATTTATCCTGGAGCAAAACTTGAGCCCCGATGATTGCATAAGTCAGACAAATATGTCATTACCTGGAGAATATTTGCTAAGCAAATTAATAATGCAAATAAATAATAAGGAAGTAAGGAATGAATTCAGGTATTAAGATGTCTGAGGACAAACTATGTTTAAGCAACTTATTATCACCCATTAATACTTAAAAGTAGTTTCAAATTAGTTGCAAATGTGTTCTTCCAGGCCATGATTTGTTGATATATGTATACATAGCTGAAAGAAGGAAGTGACTGCTTTTCAGCTGTTGTAGGTCCACGTATCTCAGACATCCTCAACATACCAGGTCATAGACTCGAATGAAGTGGTATAACTACTATTGCCTATATTTGGAAACCCCAACACCTCTATCTGTTCTAATGCTGCAAGCCCCTCCCCTCATATATATCAGAAGAATGATTCATTTCTCTGTGGGTCTCCTCGGGGACATTGTTTCCCACTCCCTCTGGGAACATCTGGATCTGCCCAGGGCCTCTGTTGTCCATGGCCCATCACCGTCCTGACCTGGACCACCATGACTTGGCCTTTGTCATTGCAGCTGCAGTCTCCTGTGGACTCTGCCTCCCCGAGTCACATTCCTGTCTTTGACCTGGACCCTTTCCAGTGGATCTCTGCCTGGCCAGGCTAATCCATTCTGTCCACCAGCGCTATCAGTCACTCCAGCACCTGACAGCTTCACAGTCTCTTGTAAATTAGAAAGGAAGACATTCACTCCTGCTGTCACCTTCAGACGTTGGGGGTTGGGGCACAGTGTGGCTCCTCGGTCCGAGGATTAGGTCAAGGTTTATTGCAACACCTGTCAGTTCACATATGCAGTGCCTGTTCTTCAAAGAGTGGACTAATTCTCCCCAAGGGACACAGGCGTGTAGAGGACTTCATACTCAAATGCCATGCTGTGTGCTCCAGAAATACCAGCAGCTCGTGGCACTGTAGGCAGGTCTTATCAGGGAGTCTGGCTGGGAGAGCCCTATTATCTTTTTGATGCATCCAATAAGTTCTCCCTTGAGCCCCTGCCCACGTAGCTCCTTCTCTCTCACACTCCAAGCATGGCGACACAGACTTGAATCAGATTAAAAACATGGTACAGTCAGCAGGCACCCTCCACATTAATCCACTGATGCAGCAGACTTGGGAAAGAGGGTGGAGTAGAATGGGGGACAGGAAAGGGTGAGGGACACTCCACACTTGTCTCAATCCAGTACGTACTTAATGATCTCAGTCTTGGTCACACCCTTGCTTTGTATGAATTCATTTTACCATTTTATTCAAATATGTCTATGTCAGCTCTCACTTTTGGAGTTTGTTTTACTTGTAAATTTCTAATCTAGGAGCACCAATCAAGAAAACCCAAGTGTATAGGAATTACATTTGAAAACTTAAGATGCTTTATGAGCTAATAAAGATAGATTTAATTGAAAATTTTGCACAAAATATTACTGTTTAGTACAAACAATAAAAACACACCAATGATGAATATAATATATAAAGTAATGCAACGGCATGTGTGTGTGTGTGTGTATGAGCTCTTAATTACAAAGTTACTCTAATTTCTAAATTCTTAATTCAGAAAGCATTCCAAGAGACTTACAGAAAAATAATGAGTGAAATATTAGAATATTATAAGATGAAATATTTGAGCACTGTATCCAATTCTCCAAAAATAATTTTAAAACTTTCTTAGAATGGATAGGGAGAGAAGAATAGAGTTACTTTGACTTCGTCTTTGTTCTTTGAGTCTGACAGCTACGGTACTGCTCTTAGGTTCAGCTCTTACTCTGTGATTTTCATGTCACTCTTACAGAAGTGGTGATCAAATCTGTCTCTCGAGCCCTGGCCTCTGTTAAGCCCGGGGTACGGGACTATTCAGACCATTCCTGGAATTCCTTCTCCCTCCTCTGAAGTTCAGTGTCAGCAGCCCCATTCACTCATTCTCTCTTCTCCAAGCAAGAACTTCCCCGACTTGATCATTTCAGTTTAATCATTCTATTCAGTCATTATATGAATTATAAATATTTTTTTCAATGGACCAACTGCCTTTTAAAAAGTCTGGCTAGCACTGAGGTGGGAACTTTCCATTTCTCTCTCTACTTTTCTGAGGGAATGAACAAAGCTGAATAACAGCAAGTTATAGTGCTTGCAGAAATAGTGGGAAGAATGCTACTATTGGGGCCAGGGAGATAGCTCAGCAGTCTAAGCACCTGCCTAGGCAAGGGCCAGGACCTGGGTTTGATACCCACACTGGGGAGACTGAAACAGGAGGAGGTTGGGAAGTTTAAAGTCAGCCTGGGATATACAGTCAGTTCATGGCCAGTTTAAACTACATAGCGATATCATGCTTCAAGGACAGTCAATTTTTCTATGAATCATGTGACATGACATTTTTCTTCTCAGGGGCAAGGTGGGATTATGTTGCTTTGCCTCTTAAGGCACACATCATAAGCTGTGTAGCAAGACCCTGTACCACATACATTAAATAAATAAATAAGAAAGGTACTATTTCAGTTTGCATGAAATATTGAGCTGGTAAAGACTCTGCCACCAATGTCAGTTTTCAACGGGGCCAACCAAGGTCAAGAGCGGTGGTCAACACATTCCCAGCGTTCCTCGTTGCTGCACGCGGTGCGATGTCTCCAGCCTCACCTGTGTGGGCACTTGCAAGGCACGTGACACATGCGCGCAGCAGCTCTGACGTCTGCTCTGGGCCTTGGCTCTCAGGCTGGCTGAGAGCAGCGCTGGTGCTGGCTGGGACCGAGCTCGTTCTGTGAAGCCGCTGAGCCCCTCTCCGTGTTTTCCGGCCTTTCTCTGGCCATTCTCTGCTTCTGCCACACTTGCACTCGAGTGGGAGCTGCAGCTGCCGCTGCCGCTGGGCACAGCCCGTTCTCCAGGGTCTCTTTCCACACGATTGTCAAGGGGGAGAATGGGGGCCTGACAGGTGGCCCTGACTGGCTTTCTGCCCTCTGGTCAGATGGGGCACATTGGGGGAAAGACCTACCTTTTGTCTTCCCGTTATCCTTCCGGCTTCTGAGTTTCTTGCTGGACTGGAAGCAGCCGAGCTATCTGGGTTCAAATCTGTCCACTACCATTTTACAAACTTTGGCGGGTGATCCGCTTAGTCTCCTTGTGCCTCAATCTCACAGTCTATTAAAGAGAACAAAAAGAGTGTGCTCTGGTTATTAAAATTTTTACTGCTGAAAAAGGAATTTTCTCCATAGTGATCCATAGCAGAACTGAGCTGCTATCCCTTCTAAGAGAGGATAAATAAAATGATAGCTATTTGCCAGGTAACGGTAACGTAAGTTGTATATCCACTGCCTTATGAAGTCTTATAAGATAGACAAATAGAAATTTTTGTTATAGCTAGTGAATAAGTTTCAATGAGTTACCTTAAATCACAGAATTTCTAAGTAGTGAAGTTAAAACTGAAAGATCTTTGTCTTTTTCTCAATGCTGTACTTTTCCCACTATGTCTCGCTGCTGTAAAGTTTTATCGATTCTTCCAGTCAGTACCTGCTAAGTGCTGACTCAGTGCTGAAAACTAGGCCATTGGACAGAAGCACTGTATATGGAGGGGAGAGGGAGAGGGAAAGGGAGAGGGAGAGGGATGGAGAGACAGAGACAGACAGTGACAGAGACAGAGGAGAAAAGGAAGGAAGTGGGACAGAGAGGAGGGAAAGGGAGAGAGAAGGAGGGAATGGCAGAGAGAAGGAGAGAAGGGGAAAGAGAGAAGGGAAGGGGAGAGAGAAAAGGAGGGAAGAGAAGAGAGAAGGAGGGAAGGGGAGAGAGGGAAGGAGGAAAAGGGGAGAGAGAGAAGGAGGGAAGGGGAGAAAATGGATGGGATGAAGAAAGAGCTATATCGTAAGGCAGCTGCAACAGATTCACAGCCATTTGTGTGTGTACAAAATTTAAATTCTGTAAGGTGGATAAGGGATTGGGTCTGCTCATTATTGAAAGGCTTTCACTTTCTTTCTTCCTTCTAAAGCATCAAAGTCGGTTCAGAATAGCCATTCAAAATACTTCAGCAGGAAGAGAAGTCATGAAGGAAATTATCTGCCTGTGAAATTATTATAAGGTCTGACAAAGTCACAGGGAAATTTTGTTACTTTTAAGGCATCTGTGAAATGCCTCTAGCATCCCTAAAACAGACATACTGTAGGAACTCCTAGCATCCACTATAGATGTCACTTATATTTTCCAGAAATTTATTTCTTGCTGCCAGAAAAAGAGTACCAATAGCTTGCTCTCTTCTGCCATCTCAGTCTGACATCAATGGCTTCCATTGGCTGTATCTGAGTGGGAGTTCCCATACTCCCAAGGGAGTATGGGAAATGTAGTATCTAGGCACCCAGCTCTGTGATTAAAAAAAATGGTCCCAGAACAATTAACAAACAGCAGATAGCCCTTCTCCCAGTGATGTCTAATGAAGGAGGTGATTCTCTCCCTGCAGATCAAGAAGCTAAATATTGCTTAATGGATTTACTGAATACAGAAGTTCCACCTTCATGTGGGAGGCTCCAACCAACAACTTTGTATCCTGGAAGAAATATAAAGGGACAGAAGCAAGGTAGGCTGACTGCTTCTTCCTACCTGCCTGCCTGCTATGCCATGAACTATTTTTCCTCTCTGATGTCACCTTGCCTTGTAATCAGCTGATGATGAGCTGAAACCTCCCAAACTGTGAGCTGAAATAAGCCTTTCATCTTCTAACTTGTGAGCATTGCATATTGTGTCTCAGTGAGGAGGAATGAACTTGGAGCTTGGGTTGTTGCCTGTGTTAGGTGATAAATAGGTAAATGAGAAGGAATGGTTGGGGGAAAGCCCTTACCCTGCTCACCTGGCTCAGCCACACTGAAATAATCACTCAATTCCCATGATGTTCACAGTGATATCACTCTCTCTGTCTCTGTCTCTCTTTTATTCTTCCTTTCCTTTTTTCTCCCTCTCTATCTCTCTGTCTCTTTTTCTTTTTCTCCCCTTTCCCCTCTCTTCCCTTCTCTCCTTCTTTCTCTCTCCCCTTTTCCTCCTTCTCTCTCTCCCCTTTTCCTCTTTCACTCTCTCCCCTTCCCTCCCTCTCTCTGCCATTCCCTCCTTCTCTCTCCCCTTCCCTCCTCTCTCTCCCTCTTCCTTCCTTCTCTCCTCTGTTTCTGTCACTGTCTGTCTCTGCCTCTCTCTCCCTCTCCCTCTCTCCTCCATATACAGTGCTTCTGTCCAATGATCTAGTTTTCATGTGCATGCACCCCATCCAATTCTCCCTCCTTCAACATCCCAGTTCAATATAAGATCCTAGAAATGAGGCATTATTAGTTGAGGTCCCCCTTATGTTCTTTCCAATTCTAAATTAGCACAAGGCCCAATTTCCTTCCAGATCTCAAAGGCTTTTCTTCTCAACAGAATTCTAGCTCTAACAAACAAAACTTTGGAATTTTAAAACAACTGTTTCCAATATTGGTAGCAAGATCTTACATTAGAAGGAAAACACTGTTCATCAAATATTTCTCTCTAGAAGTACCTCTAGGAATAGATCCTTGCACATGTAGTCACTTGATTTATGATAGACGCAATAAGAAAAAGGTCTTTTTCATGTCATGTTAGAACAATTAAATATCGATATGAAATAATTAACCTTGGCAGCTACTTCACACTGTAGTTGAATGTTAATTTATGATATAAAATAACTTTAAACATGAAATAAATTAATGAGTATTCTAAAAGATCATCTCTTTTTAAGATCAACAGAAGTATTCTAAAAGAAAACATGGGAAAGAATTTTGACCTTGGGATAAGCAGATTTTTTGAAAGTTTGGACATGGAAAGGACCAAGTGCTAATAAATTGGATTTGTTTCAGATTAAGAACTTATTTTCATCCAGATTTCACAGGAAAAGAATACAAAAGCAAGCCACAAACTGGAGGAAAACTTTCACAGTAGAAATCTGACAAAAGAATGACATCCATGGCTGGCCAAATATCTCATCAGATTTTAAAGCCCCTGCTTAGGCAGATGCAGGGGCTGGAGGTTCAATCCCCAGAGTGCCATGCCAGCCCCACCCCTGGGGTGAGCTGAGACAGCAATTAAGACTGGGTGAGCACACCTGTTATCCAGAGCTTGGGAGGCTGTAAACAGGCGGGTCACTAGGAGTCTGATCTATGTAGTGAGACCCTACGGAATAACTAAATACTAAATACAAAATACAAAAAAAGTGACAAAAAAAAATACCCATACTAAATACAAAATAAAAAGACATCCAACACCCCAAATTGACACTCATGATGTATAAAGAACTTCTATGAACCAATAAGGATAAGAAAAATTATTGAATTAAGAGTGGGAAAGAGAGACCTGCACAGGCGCTATATATAAAGGGCTCTAACCAGATAGAAAAGTGTTCAACATTATTAATCATTAGGATAGTATCAGTTTTAAAAAATGGTGAAATAATATTTCACATTTGCTAGATACTTTTTTTTTCTTTTTTTTCCAGAACCTGGGATTCAATTTTCAGAAGCCAAGGAAGCATTTATTCCACTGAGCCATCTCCCTAGCCCCACTTTTTTTTTTTTTTTCAATACAGGCAATTTGAACTTGGCACCTTGTGCTTGAGAGACAGGCTAAAACTGAAGATTTTTTAGACACGGAGAAAGTGTTGGCACGGCTGCAACAAGTGAAATGGTCCTGTACTCCTGGTGGAAGCATAAAGTGGCAAAGTCACTCAGGAAAACTGCTGGGCAGCATCAGTGCTGCCAAACTCAAATGGTTTCCCACAGATATACACACCAGAGAAATAAGTGTTTACTTCTAAAAAAAAAAAAACAGTGAGGAACATAGACACAAAAGCTGTATTCATTACAGCCAAAAGCTGGACATTATATAAATATCCATCAGTGATACAAAGGATAAATATATTTTGGTATATTTTATACAATGAACATTACATATAAACTTAAAAAAGAATGCACTATTGTTCCACCAAGCAATATCCATATCCCTCAAAGATGCTACATCGAGTGAAAGAAACCACCCAAGGGAGTCTGTCCTGTAAGACTGTACTAATTTTTTTCTTAATATATTTGGGACAGGGTCTACAGGGTCTCCCTATATATATAGATCTGACTCATAGTCATTCTCCTGTTTTCAGCCTCCCAAGAGCTGGGATTGCAGATGCATGCCAATCTCCATCTCAGTGCGTCCTGGGGGCGGGGCTGGCCCAGCATGCTGGGGATCAAACCCAGGCCACTGCGCTCTGCTAAGCTGGCACTTTGGTCTGCTGAGCTATCTGGCCAGCCCTCTAAGAATGTATTTATATGGGGCCCAGGAACAGACTACTTTCATGGCGACATAAGTGGAAAGAGCTGTTACCCTGTGAAGTCTGCGTGTTGAATGAAAAAGGGCTGAGAGAAACTTCTGGAATTTGTGGGACTGTTACTCTGCTCTGTGTTCTAGTTACATGGGTACATTTATTTGTAAAAGTTCACCAGATCACATATTTGAAATCAGTGCAGTGACTGTATGCATGCTGCTGGGTAAGAAGAAAAAGATTGATAGGCACCTTGTACAATACGAAAACATTATGAAAACAGTTTGCAATGTATTAATTTATCAAATCTGTATTGTTAAGGTGTCTTGAAACTGTCTGACATTTGTAGTTCAATAAAATAAAAAAATAAACATAAATAAATAAATAAATAATGATTAGGGTTAAATAAACTCTTAATGTTTAGGCCCTAATCTTATAGGCTTCTGGATTTATAAGAAAAGAAACAGAAAAAAAAAAAAAAGAAAGAAAGAAAGAAAGAAAGAAAGAAAGAAAGAAAGAAAGAAAAAGAGCCTGCAGTCCTGGCTCACTTGCTGACGGAGGTGAATTCTGAGACCACCATCAAATACGGGCTCCATTGTTAGTGGAAGCCCTGGTACGGCACCTGTGATGATATTTAGGAAAACTTTTTAAGTCATCAAATTTAGTTTCCTTTGTTCTTCTCATAGGAAATCCAGTTCTTTCCCACGAAATGTACCTGTGACTGTCACCTACAAGTGAATCTGACAAGAGCACACAGTGGGTTTTTCTTAGAACATGTAAAAGAGACCACTGTGCAGTATCTACCAGTTTAAGGTATGAGAAAGCAAGAGAGCTGACCCAGCTGTCCAGACCACCCTGCTGCCCAGCTCACTGTTTCACACACAGAAGTGGATGGGGGCTGGGGAGATGGCTCAGTGGAATAAACGCTTCCCTGGCAAGCACAAGGGCCTGAGTTCAATCCCCGGTCCCCCCCACCGAAAAAAAAAGGGAAGTGGATGGTTGGCAACTCAGTCTTTGTAAATATACTCGGTCCATTAAAGCCAAGAACAACAAGGGTATCGCATCACGGTGCATGTAGTTTCTCTAGGTGTCCTGTGAGGTACACATGGGCACCTTGATACGATATGCTTATCTCTCTCTTCTCAAAGCAGGGTGAGAGACAAAGCTCAGAGTAGCCACTTAATGTTACAGGGTCAGCACAGCCTTGGGCATGGCAATGGCAGGTTCACTTGACATCGCCCTCCAGCTTAAGAAAGTGCCCCCCATGTACAACTTCCTGGCCTGCTTCCCACTTCTACTCCTGCTGTGCTCGGTGGCCTCCAGACATCCTAAATTTGAAGGGTCCTGTCATCAGCAGACAAGTTTATCTCAGTCTAGCCAGAGACTTAAAAGTACCTGCATTTTCTGTTTTGGAAAAGCCATCCTGCGTCTACAGAAATGAACATCCCCTCCCATGAACTCCTCATAAATATCTGGAAGATCTCAAGGAGTGAACCTTGGCTGACCCGGTTGTGCACATCTTTGAAATCCCTCCCTTCCGCACTTTCTGTGGAGTCAGGCAAGGGGTCTGAAAACCCTTGAACACTTTTGTGAACCATAAATTCAGAGAACTGTTAGTTTGGGGATTTGAGGAACAGATTTCAGGAAGTAGCAAGGACTAATCATGCTTTGGGTCATTTCATCATTGTCCATTCCCAAGGGCTTCCATATGTTCTCTGCCTCTATCCCTCCAGAACTGCATTTCCTGTTGGGAGGAAAAGAACCAAGTCAGAATTCAATTTGCAAGTGACATTAATCACAATTGCATTGTAAGTGACAGCTCTCGGTAATGTGGGGATAGTCCCATCTCTCACAAAAGATCTCTTTTGTCTGCTTAAAAATGAACAAAAAGCAATGCACGTCTTCCCTGCATAAAGAATCATCTCATAAATATATATTTCTTTCCCATATGGCGCATCCTTTCAGCCCTGGTCGCATCTGGAAGAGCAGCAAGAAGAATCTTCACATATCACCAAGTTCACGTTATTTTAAGAACAAAAACCTTTGACCTTAGCTTGGAGCTGTACTTCAAATGCATAGATTATGTGACTTCCAAATGTAAAATGGGAATTCTTTGCTTTATAAGTTTATATCATTATCTCTTTGTGATAGATTAAATGATGATAGTGACAACAAGAGAAAGAAAAATTCATTTTTGTCTCCATGAAGAAGTCGCAGAATCCTTACATTCTGGGTTATAGCCTAGAAGCAGAATGCTTTGGTGTTTGAGCTTGTTTATATTAGTCAAGATGTGACAACAGAGGAAAAGGACCAGAATGCTTTTTGAACAACTTCCAAAACCATCATAGACATCAAAAGGGTTTTATCAAACAACATTTTAATGATTTAATGTAAATGAACCAGAAATGGATATATTGCATTTCCTTTCGAAGTACAGGAGTTTCAAATTAAAGAGGAAATGCTTACAGATAAAACTGTTGATTTTATTAAACCAGAAATGTTTCTAAGACTGATTCTATGTGGAAAAGAATAAAATGGACTAGCTTGCTTTTTAAAAAAAAAATTGCATATTAATTTGGTAAGAAATTTTAAACTGATCTACCTCAATATTAACTAAGATTGTTTAAATGCAAATTATCTCTGCTCACTACTGAAAAATGTGGAGGTTACCATGGTAACAATAGATTTCATTTTCTTCACACTAAGTAATAATTTGAGGTAGCAGTGAAAAATATAGTGAGATGTGAGTGTCAGTAGACATTACAATAACATGTCATGGGGGCCTGCCTGGTAAGTGCAAGGTCCAGAATTTGATTCCCAGTGCCACATTCTGTGCTGATCCAGATACATGGTGCCAGGCCCTGCACCTGGTTGGTGGCATAGGCCTGTAATCCCAGCACTGGGGAGGCTGGGACAGGAGGATCACTGCGAATCCATGCTGCATAACATGACCCTGTATCAAAAAGAAAAAGAACATGTATGGACGAGACTGCAAGCTGGTGATCCTGGTGTGAATCTATTCTGCATTCACATTTAGTTGGCTCAGAGAATATTCAAAATGGTTTTGAACTATTTACCAGGACTTAAACCTCAAATAATTTGTTTGAAAAGTTAAGATTCCTAGCTTCTATTGACAAGTAGAAAAATCTGGTTGTCATGAAACCTGATTGCAGTCCAGTAGCCATGAGCACTAGCTCCTCTAGCCTGTGCATCTTCTAGACTCCCACACTCGACTGCCCACCTGTGTTCCTCGTTACAGCATCTGCCTGGAGCCTTGAGGCTCTGATTGCACGAACCATGTCAAGGCACAGAAGTAGAATGCGATGTTCATTGTAAATGGCAACCTTCACAAAGATGTGGAGGGAGGTGTCCTTCAAATAGGAAGTCAGTTCTGGACTGATTCAGGCTTGAGCAATTCCCAAATGCACACATTGGCTTAACCATCCCTTACACAAATGCCCTGGCCTATCGGCCTTAGATAGATACTTCACCAAAGGGGCCAGAGAACCACAGACATCATGCCCCTGGTAAACACTTCAGCTGTTAATATAGTCGCTGAAAGAGATGGAGTTTGAATACAGAATTCAAGTATGGGGTTAACTATAATGAATCTTTAAATTCTGTCTTAGGCACTTGTATTGGGAACTATATAACTCACAGAGCTATTTTTCTGTCATTTATGTATTTAGCACAGGGTCTCACTGCAGCTCCAACTTGTAGAGATCCTCCTGTTTTCAGCCTCCTCAGTGCTGGGATTACAGGTGTGCGCCACCACACCTGGACTCCACCAGCTCAGTGCACCCCAGGGTTGGGGCCAGTGTGGCATCCAGGACCAGGGGTAGAACCCTTATTGCTGCGCTAGCCAAAGCAGGCACTTAGTTGGCTGAGCTATCTCACTGGCCCATTAGGCTATTTACTGCTAAGAAACTTTGGTGGACACAAAATAATCATTAGTTCAGTTGGCTTACGTGCTTAGTTGGTTAAGATATTGTCCTAAAAATTATAAGCTAATGAAACCAAGTAAAACATGGAGCATCATATGTTATGACTGCAGAAAATATAATCAAGTTGGCTAACTTGGGTAAGTAAACTGTTTATTACAAGGCTAGGAAATGGACCCGAATTATCATGAAAACATCATCATTATGAAGCAGTAACTAAAACCAGTTATGACAGTAAAAGGCTGATGCAATAATTTTGGCTTGTGTATTACGTTTTTCGTTTCTGGGACAGAGTACCCAACACTTTCAAGTTAAAGGAGAAGAGGTTTATTTGGATCACAGTTTGTAGAACTTCCATTCCATGGTCCACTTGATCCAAGGCAGGGTCGCATCGCGGAGGGACACGGTGGAGGAACAGCTGCTCAGGGCACAGCAGACAGAAAGCAGAGAGAAATTGAGGGAGGAGCTGGGGAAGGAGATCTACGCTCCTGGCCCCACCCACAGGGCCCCACCTCTCCTGGCCTGACCTCACCTCCTAACAGCAATTCAGTCATGCTATGCTTCTCCCCTGCTCACTCTCCAGCCGCGCTTCAGCTCACGCGGTGTTCGGTGTTCGGAGGACTTCACCTTTAGGACGTGACAGCTGGTTCATCACTGCCTCATTGCATGACGTGAGCAACGTGGCCATGGTTATGCGGGATAACAGCTCGCAAGCCAGCATCCGATTACATGCTACAGTCAGTCCAAAGGCCGCGACCACGGGGCTAGGGCTTAGGACGTCCAGGTTAAGCCACCATGGGATTGGTTTTAGGAGAGGCAACTCAGTGCTAAAGGCAAAAGCAAGATGTGGGGTTTTCCCCGATGCACTTGCCTGGCATGAACTAGCGACAGTGTTTGGTCACAAACCACTTTATCTCCAATTCAGATGGGTACAGAGAAGCCCTCCCCTCTCTTCCCCTCTTTTCTCTTCCCTTCCCTCCCCTCCCCTCCCCTCACCACACCACAGGGACCTTATCCACTCTGTCTTCTCTCTGGCTCTTCTTGGGTTCAAACCTTACTATATCACTCCTCAAAAAATTCTCTGGAGTGTCTCTTCCTCTAAACTGTGCAGGGCTCAGCTATGGGGCAATCTTTGCTGTCCTCTCTCAATGAGAATTCTAGGGGCGTCGTCTCAATGACAGTTCTAGGGGCATGGCAGAAAGACTGATGTGGAAGTTAGACTCTTAAAGAAATCAGAAGTGGTGATGTGTGCTTATAATTAATGGTGCGTATTTGCCTCCCCACCCCCCCCGTGTTTGTTCAACAAATGTTTATTAACTTTGTAATCCAGGCCAGGCATAATTCCTGAGCTGTGGCACTTAAACAATCAACTATTTCTCAATATCACCAGTAGTGGAAAATGAATCCCTCACTCTGAAACCTGTGCTACAATATTAATTTTCACATAATGACACACTTTCTCATTGCTGGCTATTTTCATATATATATATATATATATATATATATATATATATATATATATCACATTTCTTCTGCTTCTGAGGGCATTTCACAAGAACAGATAACAGAAGATAATGAACAGTAATCCAATTTCCATTTGCATGCTCTCTTTTAAATGAATTGAATGGTTTTGCAGGGATATTATGGATGTGCCTTGTTTCTTAATGAAAAAGCAATGTTATTCCTTCATTATATTAAGCATTTTGTTCCATCCAAAAATGCAGACTTGCCACTTTGTCAATATCAAGCTGTGATGTGAGGCCCAGGCACATATTGCTCAGGGAAGATGGTTCCATCATCATTTTCATAGATGATCTTAGTCCAGCAGTGTCATTGTCCACACATACAAGAGGATTTATGTAAGACAAGTGGTTCTAGCCAGTGTGAGCTGCCAGCTGAGGAAACAGATAAGGACCCTGCTGCCACTGTAATGGTGTCCCCAGCATACTGGAGACATCATGGCATCAGGCTTGTGTTCATGTCTCAGAGCTCCAGAGCCTAATTTTGTTAATACTCTCTCCATCCGGGACATCAGGGCCCTTCTGTAATTCAGTTGCACAGTGGCGAGAAGGAGCAAATTGTAGGAGGCATTGGACACCAGAGGTTTGGACAAAAGAAAAGCCCAGAGAAACATGTGGGGAGGAAATTCTCTCACCTCTCAGGAAGGATGCCTGAAATTCAGTATGTCATGATGGGCTCCGGGGTGCTATAGGTTAACATGAAAGCCATTTACCAATGATTTTGGTTATTGACGAATTTTGCAGAGAAACAAGTTACCCAAAGGTATAGAAACCATGCAGAGCACTGAGGAGAGAAAGGAATATTAATTTGAACTCTAAATTCAGCAGGCACGGGGTCCTATTTTCATGAGTGTACCTTCTGATAAAAGTTGCCTGCTAAAGTCAGTTGGTTGAGACAAAAGCTCAGGTGAGAAGCCCCAAAAGCAATTTCCACAGCTCACAAGAATAGGAAGAGGCCAGCACGCACGCTCTGGCGCTGCTGTCTGCATCCCCGGCCTTCGCCCTGCGCAGCCGTCTGGCCAGCTACCAAGAGCACAGCTTAATTTCTACCCATGAGTATAAATTAGTCCAGCATGCTGGCTGCAGGCCTCCAGAGCTCAGCCCCGACTCAGCTTGCCTGAATCCCACCAGACCCTGCAGCCAGGTGTTGTAAGCCCACCAGCTAATTAGACAAACTTCCTCAAGGCAGAGTTCACGTGGGGGGGGGGCTGTGTAATCAAATCAGAGCAGACCCTGCTGAGGTGGTAGGCAAGGAGAGGGCCCATCAACGCTAGAAGCCTAGAACACAGGCTGTGATTTTTTTTCGTGTTATTTATTTAATTCCTCTAGGATATAAGGCAAGTCTAAAAGTGGAAATTATATTAAAATTTTTATGTTGTTAGAAAAGACTATTAATGAATAATTATTCATAAAGCCAGGCAAACAATATTAAACTGAAGCTATGTTGGAACCATTGGTTTAGTCCATATTAAACATAATTTAATTAATTACTCATTTTATTGATGATAAATTAAGATACCATCCTGACATGATTATCTTTTATTGCACAGTGAGAAATGTAAGTGTGGAATTATCATTGGAACAAAATACATGTAAATGAAAAGAAACACAGTAACCAGAAAGATACCTTAATACATACATATATATATATATACATATATATATATATATATATATAGTATATATATATAGTATTTTAGGGGTGTACAGGGTGTTCAGGGTCTCACTACTAGATTGGACTCACAATGATCCACCTGTTTACAGCCTCCCAAGAGCTAGGATTACAAGTGTGTGCCACCACACCCAGTCTCAATTGCCATCTCAGCACACCCTGGGGGCGAGGTCAGCCCAGCAGGCCTGGGGATCAAACTCCTGGCCCCTGTACCTGCTTGCAGGCATTTTAATCTGCTGAGCTATTTGGCTGGCCCTTAAAAAAATAATTTTTAAAATTGCTAGTAGGGGCCAGGCATGCAGGCACATATCTGTAATGTCAGCACTCAGGAGGCTGAAGCAGGAGAATCACTGCAAGTTCAAGACTAGCCTGGGCCACATGGTGAGTTCAGGACCACCTGAACTACATAGTAGGACCCTGTCTCAAAACAAAATGAAAACAAGCAGCAGAGCCACAGTTGCTGCACTGTTCAAGAAGACCTCATACTGATAGTGAATGATCAACTGAAGATGTGTGAAGAAAGGGGCTGGCTTAGCAGGTGTGTGTGACAGATACTGTGTGTGGGTGGCAACCAGGCTTTGCAGGCCTCACCTGGAGGTGAACTCTTGTGAGTAACTGACACTGAGAAAAGTTCAAAGAAGGATTTTTAAAAAAAGGTTTAAAGGATTGATGCACAGAGGACACTGAAAATATGTTTTAGGTTAAATAAGATTTTTGTAACCCTGCAGCTACTCCAATGTTAGTTATAGACAACTTCCATAGATGTGGCTTTAAATACGTCCAACGTAAGCATTCTAAGCCTGTGCCCACAGAATCATGGTGATGTGAAGAACCAGGACGCATGTTCTGAGATTTTCTTCTACCTTCAAGCTAGCACATTAATCTGCTACCATTTCCCGGATGGAAGCAGAGGACACAAGACTTCCAGTGTAGAGACAAAAGACATTTTCTTACAGCAATACCTACAGTTAAAGCGGCATCACTTTTGTCCAGCAGTTCCCGGGCTCCCCATGCTCCTGGGGATGAGGTGACTGGGGCCTGGTAATACTGTAGGTTGTACTGCAGAAGACAAATTTTGAGTTCAGAAACCTCAGGGCCAGCCAAACAGCTCAGCAGATTAAAGCACCTTCAAGCAGGCACAGGGGCTGGGGGCTCAATCCCCAGATCTGCTGTGCTGGCCTCGCCCACAGGGTGCACTGAGACAGCAATTGAGACTGGGTGTGGTGGGGCACGCCTGTAATACCAGCTCTTGGGAGGCTGTGAATAGGAGGATCACTGTGAGT
>PVKA01007655.1:0-30780 GCA_004027165.1 Ctenomys sociabilis
GTACTGGATGGACTCGGGGCCCGAGACTGCTTTTCGTTCCTTCTCTTGACCTTTGGCGTAGAGCTTAGACAGAGTTATTACCTTAGCACCACGTCCGGATCTAGGAAGTTCAGACTCCTCCAGGTGGGTGCGGCTTGCGTGTGGCTGCTGTGCTCCACTTCTTCCTGCTGCAGCCTTGCAGGTGAACCCTTGGTGTCACTCTGGCAAGATGTTCTGCTCCTGAATCATCTGGGTGGATCTTGCCTCTAGGCTCTTTGCAGGGAGTTCTGCTGAAGGGTTTCATGCTGAGCCTGCTCTCTGGGTCGATTCAGGATCTGGTGGTCCCATGTGGTCTCACTCACATACTGGGCCTGTGCTCTGGGTCACTTTAGAACCTGGAGGCCCTGAGCTTTGGCTCTATTCTCCTTTTAGACTTAAATGGTGGGAGCACAGGGCATGTAAGGCAGAGGTAAGGAACCCATGGCGGTCTCTTCTGACAGGACAGCAGCACCTATGAAAGCTGTATTTGTTCTGGAATCCTGAAGTGTAAATTTCCAAGCCAAACAATCATCCATGCTTTCTGCACAAAACTGATCATCTTCCCATCTTGGCAAACAATCTGAAGTAGACAATCTTTTGGCTTCTTATTTGGAGGCTGAATATCCTGACACTCATGCCCTGTGCAGATATTGATGCAGTCCACTGGCATATGGACTTTATCCTCAATACTCTGTCTTGTCTCATCATCATAATGGAGCAAGTGACCATCTGACTATAGGTCAAAACAATTCTTTTTCTAGTGTTTCAAAATAGTACTATCTTTTTTTGTTTTGTTTTGTTTTGTTTTGTTTTTGGCTGGCTCAGGACACCTTCATGGTAGGTACAGTAAGGCTTGAGGATCTGCGAAGAAGGGGCCCCAGCAGAAGCAGGCCAAGAACCCCATGGACAGCCTGCCATGCTCCACAGACTGCCTGTACCTATGTTTATAGCAGCACAATTTGTGATAGCCAAATCTTGGAAACAACCAAGATGCCCATCACCTGAGGAATGGTTGAAAAAGATGTACTTTTATACAATGGGGTATAAAGAATGATAAACTTTGAAGCCTTCATATTTAAGTGGATGCCTCTTGAAAGTGATAGATGATGTAGAATGTGCCTAGGGAGAATCACATGAACAGAAGTAATTCTCTCAGGCTCTCACAGACACCAAATTGGTCAAGCAATGGCCATGACTCATCCACAAGGCTGACACTGACAAAGGATCTGCAAAGTGTGGTACAGGGTTACAGGTAAATCCTGAGGGTATGTGACTGACCTTATCAGATACAAAAGTTACATTTCTTGCTATATAGGTCTTGCTTTTTCTGAACAATCCAGCAGAAAAGTATAAAAATGAGGTATATAAAGTAAAGCTATATTAATATGCTGAGCTGAGAAAGGCTCAAGTCAACAACTTCTGTGGATAACCCACTACTATTGTGGACTGCTGGACTGTGTTGATTGTTTTGTTGAATTCATGCACCTATAGTATTTAGATGCCATCTCTGACAGGAGTATACAAAAAAGGGGCTGCAAAGGAAGGATCATTTTATATTTGTATATACAGAATAGTTAGGATAGAGATACAGCTACTTTTGCTTAATTAAATGAGTAAAAAGATTTGTAGTAATGTTTGAACAGGATAACCACTAACAATATGACAATGTACAATGAATTAATTTTTTTTTTTTGTTTTTTTTGAGACAGGGTCTCACTATGCAGTTCTGGCTGGCCTTAAACTCACTTTGTAGCTCAGGCTGGTCTCAAACTCACAACAATCCTCCTGCCTCAGCCTCCTGAGTGCTGGGATTACAGGCATGCGCCACCACGCCCGGCTTTACAATGTATTAATTATTGAAACTGTTCTATTAATCAGTTTTGACACTGTCTCATTGCTATTTGTTTCTCAATAAAATAAAATAAAAAATAAGTGGAATGCTTTTGAAGATATACTCATAAGTGAAATAAACCAGACTGACAAGTGTAAATATCACATAGTCTCCCTACTATAAGAACTCAAAAGAATACAAGTAGAAAGTTATAACACAATTAAAAAGGAAAGTGAGAACTTGAGGATTAGATAATGAGGAGAGACAAGGAAAAAAAGCTATGAAACATGACAGGGACATGGCCATATATTTCTATGTACAAGATGGGTAAGGCAATGATCCTGAGAATCTTCCAAAGGTTTTCGAATCTAGCAGTTAATTGGAAGGATTCTCAACCTGGCTAACTAGCTGTGCTGATACCTGTGAACTAAGCAATTGAACCAAAGGTGGCAATGTGTAAAAGTAGAGTCAAGCTTGGAGTGCCTGTCATTCTGGTCTTCTGAATATATGCTGCTTGCCGAGCACATTGGTTGTTGTCATGCTGTTTCTCAGGTAAATGTTTATTTAAAAAGGAAGGGGGTGGTGAACAAAGGCAGGAAAAGTGTTGTTGTGGGACTGTCCTGCTACAATGCTGTATATGGTTAGATTTCTAAACTTTTGTTAGAAATATATAATTGTTTTTTCCTATATTTTAAATATATTTTAATTTATATATATATATATTTTTCTTCATATTCTGTAGAGAGTTAAAGTTTAACACATCAATACTGGATGAAAAATACCTGTTTCAAGTTAGGCCCAAGACGTTTGATATTCAGACAGATGGTGAGGTTAAGCTCAATAGCCTAAGTTGTAGGGTAGTAACAATAAGCTTTTCTTTTGGAGCGTTAACAACCTAAATTTGCAGACCAAAAATTAGAGAAAAAGGAGGGCTGCAAGGTCAGCCAACATTTTGGCCCTAGCCTTTCAATGTCAGTAAAGACTCAGGACATAAGAGAACCTATACTGAAACATCATGTAACTCAATGGTGTCCCAAACCTTCTGATCAAGGAAATTATGGGGCCACAGAGGAAAGTGATCGATGATGTAGAGTGTGCTTAAGGAAAGTCACATGGAGAGAAAACTTTCTCTCAGGCTTTCACAGAGAGCAAATTGGTGAAGCAATATCTGTGATTCATCCACATGGCTGACACTAATGAAGGATCTATAAACTGTGGTACAGGGTTTCAGGGTAAATCTTGAGGAGATTTGACTGACCTTAGCAATACAAAAGCTCCAATTCTTGTTATATAAGTCTTGCTTTATCTTTGTTTTAACCATCCTGCAGAAATATATAAAAATGAGGTATAATAAGTAAAATCATATTAATATGCAGAGCTGTAAGAGGCTCAAATCAACAATTTTTGACATTGCCAGTCATATGGAAAACTCTCTACTATTATTGGCTACTCTACTATTTTGGAATATTTTGCTAAATTCACATAACTATAATATTGAAATGACAAAACTAAACAAAAAAGGGGATACAAATGAATGACCATTTTAAAAAATTTATTTATTTTTTAAATTTTTTTTTTTTTTTTTTTGGTGGAACCAGTGATTGAACTTAGGCCCTTGTGCTTGCCAGTGAAGCACTTATTCCACTAAGCCATCTCTCCGGACCTATTTTTAAAATATTTTTATTGAGATCCAAATAGCAATGAGACAGTTTCACAACTGATTACTATCCATTTTCAGTAATTAATACATTCTATATTGTACAGGATGCAGACCTGATATCCTGTCTCAAACACTACTAGAACAAGCGTCTATATTCATTGAATTAAGAGAATGGAGCTGTGTATCTATCCTAACTATTTTGAGTATACAGATACAAAATGGTCATTCATTTGTATTTCCCTTTTTTGGTTAGTTTTGCTAGAGATGGGTATTCCATTGACATTTAAATACTGTAGGTACACATTTTGTATCTATATGTTCAAAATAGGATAGATATACAGCTGAATCCTCTTAATTCAATGAATAGGAAGATTTGTTCTAATAATGTTTGCATCTTGTACAATGAATAACTGGTAAGAAAACAATATGTAATTGGTCAATTGTTGAAACTGTGCCATTAATTTAATTTGAAAGTGTTTCTGAATAAAATTGTGGAAAAAAGAAAGAAAATAGGTAGGTGGCAAAGAAACACGACAGAATCCAAATCATTTTTGTGAGCCTTGAATATGGATTACATCTAGGTTCATGGAAGTATGTGAAACCCTACATATACTTACTTAGTTTTACTTTACATCTTATTTATCTATTTAGTGATACAAAATGACTACATTCATTCTGGGCATCATATATATAAACTGTACATAATATACCTTAATTCTTTTTATATCTTCTTTATTGCATTTAGCAGTATGGTTTTCTAGTTGCATCCATTTACCTATAAAAACCTTGAATTATCCTTTTTTATAGCCATTGTGTAATACTCCATTGTGTAAAAATATCACATTCTTTTTATCTATTCCTTAGTTGATGTGCATGTGGATTGTTGTCTCTCATGCAAGTTACAACTTTGATTTCCAGAAGCTAGTAATCAAGATGTGAATGTTTGATTAACTCCTCTTGCTGTTTTGCTTTATTATTCACTCACAAAGGTTTTGTGTTCCATCTGTCTATTATCTTCATAATCTTCTGGCATAAGCATTCTTGTTCATCAGGAAAAAAATCCATTTACTAGAATAAATATGAGTGTCTTCATTAAATTGAAACTACCTACTGGCTATTAGATATTAGGATTTTGTCCACTAAACCTTCATGTTTACTAGTCTTTATTTTTTATTTATTGTTTTACATCAAAGATTCAATAATTAATATTTTCTACCTTGTTAATTTCCTAGTGGTTGTCCGTAGTACTAGAAGCCGACATAATATCCTGTCCAACCACCATTAGTCCAAATCTTGCCTCTCATAGAATTATGTAGAAGCATGGCGTTATCTATCCCAACTGTACTGTCCATACACACACATCATGATTCTTCCTTTCTGTACCCCTTCCTTTGTCTAAACCTGTCAAACATGGGCACTCCATTCTCATTCAACTACTTTAGGTGCCTGAACTCAACGACACAATCCAACACAGTGCAGTATTCCACAATAGTGAGTTATTCAAAGAAGTTGTCGACCATAGCCATTTACAGCTCAACTTGTAATTTTTTTTTTGTCTTTTTGAGGCAGGTACTCACTATACAGTTCAGGCTGGCCTTAAGCTCACTTTGTAGCTCAGGCTGGTCTTGAACTCACAACAATCCTCCTGCCTCAGCTTCCTGAGTGCTGGGATTACAGGCATGCACCACCACACCTGGCTCAACTTGTTATTATGGCCCCGTGGTGTATACTTCATTTTCATACGTTTCTGCTGGATAGTTAAGACCTAGATAGAGCAAGACCTATAACACATGTACTTTATGAAGTCAGTGAAGTTCCCTCAGGGTTTATCTTGTAGTCCAGTACCTTATTCTATAGATCCTTTGTCTGTGTCATCCATGTGGATGAGTCACAGCCAATGCTTGACCAGTTTGCTCTCTGTGAGAGCCTGAGAGAAAGATTTCTCTCCATGTGAATCTCCCCAGGCACACTATACAACTGCGATCTCTTTCCTCTGTGGCTCCATAATCTCCTTGTTCAGAAAATTTGGAGCTCAAATGAGTTTCATGATGTTGCAGTACAGATTCTCCTACGTCCTGAGTCTTCGCTGACCTGGAAAGGCTAGGGCCAAAATGTTGTCTGGCCTTGTGGCTCTTCTATTTCTCCAAATTTTATCTGTGAACTTAGGTTGTTAACCATCCAGAAGAAAAGCTGATTAGTATCGTGCAGCATATGCCATTCACTTTGTCTTATCTGACTCAGCTGTTTTTAGTTGTTGTTGTACATTTCCATTTGCATTTCTTCTTTTTGCTTCTTATACTAGGGAGACTATATGATATTTACACATGTGTGTTTGGTTTATCTCACTTATGAGTGAGTATATGTTCAAGTGGCATCCACTTCAGTATAAATGCTTCAAGTTTATCATTCTTTATAGGTGATTAATATTCCATTATATAGAAATACCACATCTTTTTCAACATTCCTTATGTGATGGACATCTTGGTTGTTTCCAAGATTTTGCTATCACAAATTGTGCTGCTAAAAAAAAAAACAAAAAAAACAAAACAAACAAAAAAAAAACAAATTGTGCTGCTATAAACATAGTTACACATATATCACTATGATACAATGTTTTCAGTTCCTCTGGAAAAATTCTCAGTAGGAAGATAGCTGGCTTGAATGGGATTTCTAGTCCTACTCTTTTGAGGAGTCTCCACACTGACCTCCACAATGGCTGTACCAGTCTACATTCCCACCAGCAGTGGAGAAGTGATCCCTTTTCCCCACAACCTCTCCAACATTTGTTGTCTGTTGATTTCCTTATGATAGCCATTCTTTCTGGAGTAAGATGGTATCTCAGTGTTGTTTTTATTTACATTTCATGGATGACTAGCGATGTGGAGCATTTTTCATATATTTATTTGCTTCTTTAATTTCGTCCTCTGAGAAGTGTGTATTCATCTCAGATGCCCATTTCTGAATTGGGTCTCTAAATTTGAGGGCCCTGTTATATCTTAGTTCTTTATATATTCTAGACAGTAGACCTCTGTCTGATTGCTTGTTAGTTAGGATTTTTTCAAAATTTGTGGGTTGTCTTTTCACTCTGTTGACAATTTCTTTTGATGTGCAGAAGCTCCTCAAGAAGAGTTGATCTCAGATGTTGATTCTTTCAAGTGCTTCCTGTGCAAATATATGTTTATTCATGAACTCTTTACCTACCACTATATCTTCAAGAGTTCGTCCTACTTTCTCTTCCAGGAGATTGAGTGTTTCTGTTTTAGTGTTTAGATCTTCAATTCATTTTGACTTTAACTTAGTGCATGGTGATAGAGTTGGGTCAAGTTTTAGTTTTTGTTATGTAGAAAGAAATGTTTTCCAGCACCATTTGTTAAAGAGGCTATCTTTCTTCCAGTAAGTATGATTGGCCCTTTTGTTGAAGATCAGATGGCTGAGTGTGTTTGTAGATGCCTCTGTGTCTTCTAGTCTATTCCATTGATCCTCAGGTCTATTTTTTGGCCAATACCATGTTGAAAAGGTATAATTTCAAGTCAGGAATTGTGATGCCTCCTGCCTTGTCTTTATTGGCCAAGATTGCCTTTGCTATTCTAGGTTGTTTGTGGTTCCAAACAAATTTTACGAATGATTTCTCTATGTCAGGGAGGTATGTTGGTGGCAGTTTGATAGGGATTGCATTAAATATGTACAGCAATTTTGGGAGTATGGCCATCTTCATGATGTTGTTTCTTCCTATCCAGGAGCGTGGAATATCTTTCCATTTTCTGAAATCCTCCATGATCTCTTTTCTTAGGGTGTTGTAATTTCCGTGAAAAGATCTATGACTTCCTTGGTTAAGTGAATCTCAAGGCATTTCAATTTCCATGGTGCTATTGTAAAATGTATTGTTTCTATTGTTTCCCTTTCTGTGTGCTTATTATGTGTGTAGAGGGATGCTATTGACTTTTGAGTACTGATTTTGTATCCTGCTATGCTACTGAATTTCCCTATCAGTTCTTGTAGTGTCTTGGTGGAATTTTTGGGGCCTTCCAAGTAAAGTATCATGTCATCTGCAAATAGTGATAATTTAACTTCTTCTTTAGCTATTCTTATTCCCTTTATTTCTCCCTCTTTTCTAATGGCTGTTGCTAATGCTTCCAAGACTATATTGAATAGGAGGAGTGGTAGAGGACATCCTTGTCTTGAATTTTATTGAAGAATAAAAGATTTCAGTTTCTCCCCATTCAGGATTATATTAGCTTTTGGGTTGTCATAGACGGCTTTTTATCAAGTTAAGATAGAGTCCACCTATTCCGATTTTGTGTAGGAACTTGAACATGAATGTGTGTTGGACTTTGTCGAGCTTTCTCTGCATCAATTGAGATGATCATGTGGTTTTTAGATTTCAGTCTATTAATATAGTGTATTATCTTTATAGATTTTCGAATATTGAACCATCCTTGCATCCTTGCGATGAATCCTCCGTGGTCATGGGATATGATATTCTTGATGATTTGCTATATTCTATTTGCCAGGATTTTGTTGAGTTTTTTTGCATCTATGTTCCTGAGGGAGATTGGCCTGTAGTTCTCCTTTTTGGTTGTATCTTTCCCTGGTTTTGGAATCAGTATTACACTTGCCTCCAGAAATGATTTTGGGAGGACTGCTTCCTTTTCAATTTCACTGAAGAGTTTGTGGAGTGTGGGGATTATATCTTCTATAAATTTCTTGTAGAATTCAGCTGTGAATCCATGAGGACCTGGAGTTTTCTTTGTCAGTAGTCTTTTTATTACGTTTCATATTTCGTTGGCTGTTATGGGCTTATTGAGAGTTGTTATATCTTTTTTGATTCAGTTTTGGTAATTTGTACCTTTTGAGGAATCTGTCCATTTCTTCTGTGTCTTCTATTCTGTGAGCATAAACATTCTCGAAGTAACTATTGATAATCTTCTGAATTTCCACTGGGTCTGTGGTGATTTCATCCTTTTCATTCCTAATCGCATGCACTTGAATTTTCTCTTGCCTCTTTTTGATGAGTTTGGCTAGAGACTTATCAACTTTATTTAGATTTTCAAAGAACCAACTTTCTGATTTGTGGATTCTTTGAACTGTTGTCTTCATCTCAATTGAATTAATTTCTGCTCTAATCTTTATGATTTCTTCCCGTCTTTGTGCTCTGGGTTTCCTTTGCTCTTTTTCTATTTGACGGAGATGCAACATTAGGGTGCTAATTTTTTCCCATTCTGTTTTCTTAATGTGTGAGTTCATAGCTATGATTTTCCCTGTAAGAACTGCTTTCACCACATCCCATAAATTCCGGTAATTTGTGCTTGAATTTTCATTTAATTGTAGATATTGTTAATTTCTGATTTTATTTCTCCTGTGAACCATTGATTTTTGAGTAGGGTGTTATTTAATTTCCATGAATTTGGCGGTCTTTTCTGGTATCTGTTGTTGTTTAGTTCCAGTTTCATTGCACTATCTTCAGATAATATGCGTGCGATAATTTTTGTTTTCTTGCATGTACTTAAGCATGACCTGTGAACTAGTATGTGGTCTATTTTGGAAAATGACCCGTGTGCAGCTGAAAAAAATGTGTTTTCATCTGTGGTTGGGTGGAACACTCTGTATATGTCCACTAGGTCCATTTGATCCAAGCTCTGGTTCAGTTCTGCTACATTTTTGCTAATTTTTGTCTGGTTGACCTATCTTTTTGAGATAAGGGGGTGTTAAGGTCTTCTGTCAGGTGCATGAAGATCTGTCTCACATAGTTGGGTGCTCCTGTGTTTGGTGCATAGATATTTATGAGTGTTATATCTTCCTCTTAAATTTTTTCCCTAACCAATATATAGTGGCCTTCTTTGTGTCTTTTGATCATTCTTGGCTTGAAGTTGAGACTGTCTGAGAACAGAATTGCTAGTCCTGCTTTTTTCTGAGGTGCTGGGTCATGTAGTATTGTTTTCAATCCTTTGACTTTCAGTCTATGAATGTCCTTTTGAGTTAAGTGTGTTTTCTGTGTACAGGATATTGTTGGATTTTGTTTCCTAATCCACTGTGCCAGTCTATTTCTCTTAATTAGAGAATTGAGTCCATTTACATTGATGGATATAATTGAAATGTGTTGAGTTAAGTTGATCATGCTATTTACCTGCTGTTGTTTACTTCTTTGCATCCTGTGTTTAATTGTCTGTCTTGTTCAGTGGGTTATTTCATTCTGATTTGTGGAGGTCTGGTCATTGTGGTCTCTCTCTAGAAAGCCCTTCAGCAGCCTGTGAAGGGATGGCTTTGTCTTCATGAAATTCTTTATTTGTTCTTTGTCGTGGAAGTATTTCAGTTCTCCATCAAACTTGAGAGAGTTTTGCAGGGTATAATAGTCTGGGCTGGAATTTGTTTTCATACAGGACTTGAAGAACTCTGCTCCATGCTCTCCTTGCCTTCATTGTTTGTGTAGAGAATTCGGCTGTAATTCTGATAGGTTGTCCTTTGAATGTGATCTGCTTCTTTTCTCTAGTGGCTTTCAGTATATTATTCTTGTGTTGGATTTCTGGGATGTTGACTATTATTTGTCTCAGTGTGTTTTTACTTTGGTTGAAGTTATTTGGTGCTCTGTATACTTCAGTTACCTGAATGTTGCTTTGTCTCCTCATATTTGGGAAGTTTGCTACAATTACTTCTGCCCATATTCTTTTTGTATCATTTGTATTGACTCCTTCCTTCTTATTGATGCCAATTAATCTCACATTTTTCATCCTGGTGTCATCTTGCAGGTGCTTCATTATTTTTTCCTGCATTCTCGTTGTTTTTAAGAGATCCTTTCTTACCTTTTCACTAGATGCACCAGCATCTTCAAGATCTGAAAGTCTGTCTTCATTTTCACTCCAACAGTTTTGTAGACTTGTGATTGATATTTTAAGTTCTTCTATATCTCTTTGACTCTGCTTCATGCTTTCTATTTCTTTTTTGTATTGCTCATTCGAGGAATGCATATTTCTGATCTCCTCTATTTTTTTTATCCTTGTCTTCTTTGGAGGTAGCTATTAATTCTTTTTCTACAGAGTTTCTTCCAAACTGGGTTTTCTTTGTATATTTCCGGAATTGTTTCTGTACAGATGCGATGATTTCAAATACTTCTTTTTAGATTTCTGAAATTATATCTGCTTTGTGTTCCTCATGGCCTTTATGTTGTTCTTTCTCTGCTTCTGACACTGATAAAGCATACGTTTCAGCTGGAATAGTGTTCTGTCGGGAGCCGCTCTGAGATGGCGGCCGCTTTTGGCTCCCCCGCCCATCGTGTCTGCTAAGATAGCGCCCACCTCCGGCTTCCAGGTTTTTGTTGCTGTGCCTGGGCCCCTCCTGTTCAGAGAAAGTCCCGCCGTTTTTTATGATCCCACCAATGCTATTTAAACACGTGTGCAATTGTGATTGGTTTGTGAAATCTATATAGCTTGCTGTATCACGAGATTCGCCATGCTTGCACGATAGGAGCCGCGGGTAGCAGACGCATGTAGAGGCTTGCATCCCACTCGATAAAGGCTTGCTGAACCCGTTGCTGAGTGTCTGAGTGTCTTCTTCCGCGGGATGGGAGCGGCGCCGGACAGTGTTCTCTGCACTTGTTCTGGGTGAGCATTGGGTTACCCCCAGATGTTTCTGGATTTGATTCTTGAGTTCAAATGCTATGTATTCAAATATTTTATTTTTTATTTTATTTCAGGTGTTAATTCTGGACTGGGTTCCTCTCTACCTTTCTGCTGTTGTTCCTTTGCTTCTGTCTCTGTTAATTCATTCATTTCAGCTGAGCTAGTGTCCTCTGAACTTATTGGTGGACTCGGGGCCTGAGATTGCATTTTTCTCCTTGTCCTTGTCATTTTGTATAGCACTGACCTCAGACTTTTGGTGTAGAGGTTTGGTTCAGCTATAACCTCAGCAGGTAATGAGATTCAGGAGCCAGTCTTTTAAGTTTGCGATTATCCAGTGATGCCTGGCCTGGATCTAGCTTTTGTGTTCAATTCTTTTTTGCTGCAGCTCCTGTGGTTTCCCTCTGCTGGGTCCCTGGACAGAGGATCACTGGGGGGTGCAGAAGCTCTCCCTCATACTCCCAAGGCTGGGCGGGGGTGGTTCTACTGCTGGGAGAGTCACCAAAAGTTCTCGCTCCCGTGGCAGGCTTGGGGGCAGGGGCTATGGGGAGTTGTGAGGCAGGTCTGTCTGGGGGGTCTCAGGCAGGTTTCTGGCTAGGATGTCTTGGGGCCTGAGGCTCTGGATGGCACAGAGTGCACTGGAGGAAGCCTAAAGCTCTCCCCCAGTCTCACCACACACACCAAATTTGGATGTCCAGAGAGTTGGGAAAATTCCCACTCTCTCAGCTGGCTTGGGAGAGGGGCTCTGGGTAGCATGGCATGCACAGGAAGAAGCCAAAATCTCTGCCCTAGACTCACCAAACCAGGATGCCCAGAGTGTGTGATTTGATTTTTGTTGATGAACTCTTTGCCCATCCTATGTCTTCAAGAGTTCTTCCTATTTCTTCTTCCAGAAGATTGTTTCTGTTTTAATGTTTAGATCTTTAATCCATTTTGACTTTAGCTTAGTGATTTCAATTTTTCCCCAATGTGTGCTGCGTGAAAGCCTGAGAGCAATATTTTCTCTCTAGGTTACTCTCCTTAGGAACACTATACATCACTGTTCAATTTCCTCTGTGCCCCCATATTCTCCTTGATCAGAAAATTTGGAAAACCACTGAATTACATGATGTCACAGCACAGGTTCTTTTATGTCCTTAGTTCTCACTGATCTTAAGGGGCTTGTACCAAAATATTCCCTATCCCTATAGCCCCTCTATATCTCTAATTTTTTAAAAATTGTTTTATTGAGGAACAAATAATGAGACAGTTTCAAAACGGATTAAGAAGACAATTTCAATAATTAACACATTCCAGATTGTTATCTTAGTGGTTATTCATTGTAAAAGATGCAGACATTATATCCTACCCACAAACATTATTAGTACAAATCTTTGTATTCTTTGAATTAAAAGAAAGTAGCTATTCTAACTATTTTGAATATACAGTTACAAAGTTACAAAATCGTCATTCATTTGTATCCCTTTTTTTGTTTAGTTTTGTGAGAGAAGGGTATTCCATTGTCATTTAAATATTATAGGTGCGTGAATTCACCAAAATATTTCAATATAGTCCAGTAGTCCATAGTAGAAGTGGATTTTCCATCAGATTATTAAAGTCAGAAGTTGTTGACTTCTGCCTTTTACAGCTCAGCATATAAATATGGCTTTACTTTTTATACTTCGTTTTCATACTTTTCTGCTAGATGGTTAAGACCAAGATAAAGACCTATGTAACAAGAAATGTAACTTCTGTATCTGATAATGTCAGTCAAATACCCTCAGAATTTATCTTGGTATCCTGTACCTTAGTTTGTAGGTCTTATGTCAGTATCAGTCAGCTGGATGAGTCACGGTCTTGTCTTGACCAAGCTCTGTGAAAGCTTGAGAGAGTGTTTTTCTCCATGTAATTCTCCTTAGGAACACTGTACATTATTGATCACTTTTCTCTGTGGCACCACAATCTCCTTGATCAGAAAATTTGGGACACCACCGAGTTACATGATATCATAGCACAGGTTGTTTTAAGTCCTGAGTCCTCACTGACCTTGAAAGGCTAAGGCCACAATATTGGCTGTCTTTGTAGCTCCTAATTTTTGGTCTGCAAACTTTAGTTGTTAAACATCCAGAAGAGAAACTTAATGATATTATTACCCTGTAGCAGACAGTTGAGCTTAACATGTCTACCTGTCTGAAAAGTAAATGCCTTAGACATAACATGGAGCTAGTATTTTTCTAGCAACCATGGGTATTCTAAAATTTAAAATCATATATAATGTGAAAAAATAATTACACATTTTTATACAGAAATTTAGAAATTAAACCATATACAAGAGAATCCTGTTATTTATTTTCTTGTCTCTTGTTTTCTTTTATTATCTCATTTTTATTCTTCAAAAATTAACTTTAAGGAGAGTATAGCAATAACTGATATGACCTTAGAAGCAGTATGCATTTAGAAGAAGAATATGACAGATATTTGAAGCACAATTTTAATATTGCACATCGTTATCCTCAGTATAGTTGCTTAGTTCACAGTTATCAGCATACAGTGTTTGTTAGTCAGGTTGAAAATTCTACACATTAGCTCCTATTTTCATAAACCTGATGGGGATTCTTGTGACTATTGCCTTAACCATCATAAATGTACATTATATTAATGTACAGTTTTTGCCCCTGCCATATTTCCTACTTTTCCTCTTTCCTCTCCATTGTTTAATCGTTAAGTTCTTGTTTTCCACTTAGCTGTGTTAACCCTTTTAATTTTTATTTCTTCTTTTGAATTCTTACACTAGGAGGACAATATGATAGTTACGCATTTGGCTCTGGTACATTTCACTTTGGAATATAGGTTCAAAGCATTCACTATGTTTGGAGGCTGAGTGAAACTCCATTGTATAAGAATGCCACATCTTTTTCATCCATTCCTCAGGTGATGGGCATTTTGCTTGTTTCCAAGATTTGGCTATCACAAATTGTGCTGCTATGAACATAGGTGCACATGTATCACTATGATATGATGTTTTTAGGTTTTCGGGGAAAATTCCTGGAAGGGCCATAGCTGGATCGAATCTCAGTTCCTGTCCTAGTTTTTAAGGAGGCTCCACACTGATTTACATAATGGTTGCACCAGTTTGCATTCCCACCCACAGTGGAGAAAGGTTCCTATTTCCCCAGAGCCTCTGCAACATTTGTTGATGGTTGATTTCTTTATGATAGCCATTCTTTCTGGGGTGAGATTGTACCTCAGGGTTGTTTTAATTTGCATTTCATGAATGACTAGTGATGTCAAACATTTTTTCATGTATTTATTTGCTTCTTGTGTTTCTTCCTCTGAGAAGTGTTTGTTTATCTCAGATGTCCATTTCTGAGTTGCTATTTCAATTTTGGGGCCCTAATGTTTTGTAGTTTTTTATAAATCCTTTTTTTTTTTTTTTGCAGAACCAGGGATTAAACTCAGGTCCTTGAGCTTGTCAGAGAAGCGCTTATACTACTAAGCTATCTTTCCAGCTCAGTTTTTATAAATTCTTGAGAGAGGAATTTTGTCTGAGTGTTTATTAGTTAAGATTTTTTCCAAATATGTGGGTTGTTTTTTCATTCTGTTGGTAATTTCTTTCGACATGGAAAAACTTCTCAATAAGAGGGAGCCCCTGATATTTATTATTTCCCATGCAGGTTGATTTTTGTTCTTCTACTGTTTGCCTACCGGTATAGCTTCAAGAATTCCTCCTACTTTCTCTTCCATGAGATTTAGTGTTTCTGTTTTAATGTTTAGATCTTTAATTAATTTTGACTTTAGCTTAGTACATTGTGATAGACCTGTGTCAAGTTTTGGTTTTCAGCATGTAGAGAGCTGTTTTGTTCCAACACCGTTTTCTTTTCTTTTCAAAAAGACAAACACTTTTACCTCATTTCACCAAGCAGTATTTCATCTTTTCTGTGATGCTAGATTTGAAAATCTTAAGAGTCCACAACACAGCACTCAGACTTCCTTTATCCAGAGAACATCTAGAAGCAATGCAAACTTCAGGCTGGTTTTAGGTGGGAATAGTGACAAAAATATTTCTTTACAGTCCACGTCATCTTTCTAGCTTTGCTGAAATGCCCTTAAGCTCTCCATTGCCCCTTGCTTCTCCCCACGATAGAAAAATACTCATCTCTTACACACAATGCCGTGGTGGCAGAGGAGCAGGTGTTGTGTGAGTGTCAGCCAGACTCTGATTCAGCTTACTTTCATGGAGTTGTGCGGAACTTTGCTGAGTAGATCTTGCCTCCTCTTCAAAGGAGGTGGGTTAGATTTTTGTGCATGGAATTACTCCTGTCATTGTGAATTAAGCTCTATATAATAAGTTGCCCCATCTCTATGAATAGCATAAGATCTGCTTCCAAAAACTTGGTTTAATTCCACACAGTTACTTGTAAAGCAGAAAACCTTGGCTACTTTTGAGGTGGTAGGGAGAAGTGCTTGGGAAAATAGGATGGCTTTAACTCTTCTCTCAAAAAACTATGGGTCTATAAATGTGCTTATATATAGCCATTTTCTAGAAAGTTTTTCCTTGCTGCAACCATAATACCAATCCAGCTTCCCTTAGGCTGAAATACAATCCTTACTAACTTTACAGATGTAGTGTATCAACACACTATACAAGTCTCTGTGTTGTCTCACAAACTGAAGCACAGGCAAAGAAGTGAATCTCATGAGGGTTTGACATCTTCTTAAATACAATCTACTCAGTGGCACTCTCAGGTCTTAGGCCTGGAGAGGGTCTATGGGTAGGACATGGTGGATGACTTGATGGTCCCAGCCCACTGTGAGTGGTTGAGTGGGGACCAAGTGGCATCTCTCACAAAGTCTCGATGGGCTTGGCTTCTAAACACCTCCAAAAGACTTGAGTCCAGTGCAGCCAGGGAGGAGTCTTCACTGAGGGAGGCCAGGAAGGGAATACTATGTGGGGAGAGCACCAGTCTGGTGACACAGTTGGTGTGCACAGTTGAGCTGAGGGCACAACTTGCGCTCTTGGTTTCCACAAAGGACACCATGCTGCTCTTATTGCCAAAGACAAAGACTTCCCTCTGCTGAGGATGCCAAGTAAGGGAGGTAGGAAGGTAGCCAGAGCACTGCAGCCCATCTGTGACGCTGGCTTAGGACACTGGATATCCCAGAATAAAATTCTATTCTTTTTGCCTCATAAAAGAAACATGGAGTTCTTGTGGGGAGAGGCAACACAGGTCTCCTGCCCTGCATGAGCTCGTATGAGTTTAGTACCATCTGCTGAACAAGGTCCTAAATCTTTATTTTTCAATACTTTTATTGAGAAATAAATGGCAATGAGAGTTTCAAAACTGATTAGACAGTTTCAATAATAAATATATTATATATTGTTGTTTTAGTGGTTATTCATTGCACCAGATGCAGACATGCTAACCTGCCCACAGACACTATTAGAACAAATCTTTCTATTCATTGAATTAAGAGAATGTGGTTGTACATTTATCCTAACTATTTTGAATATACAGATTCAAAATGGTGGTTTAATTGTATCCTCTTCTTTTTACACAGAAATTTAGAAATAAACCATGTACAACATTGTAGCAGGACAATCCTATGACATTATTTTCTTTTTTTTTTTGAGACAGGGTCTCACTGTGCAGTTCAGGCTGGCCTTAAACTCACTTTATAGCTCAGGCTGGTCTCGAACTCACAACAATCCTCCTGCCTCAGCCTCCCGAGTGCTGGGATTACAGGCCTGCACCACCACGCCCGGCTTTATTTTCTTTTCTTCTATTACTTTTTTTTTAAAATTACCTTAAAGAGAGTATAGAAATAATTGGTTATGACATTAGAAGCAGTATGCACTCTGGACTCTTGGGATCCCTCCAGACCCAGCCCAAACCCAGGTCCAGTGAGTGTGTGAGAGAGCCTTTGTGCTATCCTATGGCTGCTGGACCTCTTTGGACAGAGTTTCACACCCTTCACTGGAGTGAAACTTTCTGCCATACTCCCTGGACCACTCCACTTGGATCCAGCCCAAGTCTGCCTAGTGAGTGAAAACTTCTGCTATGCTCTCAGGACACCTCCAGGCTCAGCCCAAGCCCAGGTCCTGCAAGTATATGGGAGAGTTTTCATGCTCCCCTATGGCCTCTGGACCCCTCCAGACTCAGCCTAGGCCTGACACACAGGCCTGGAGTGAAACTCTTCAGCTGAAGTCCTTGCAGAGAGACTTGGAGTCAGAACCACCCAGCTAATCCAGGAGGAGAACATCTTGCCAAAGGGGCACAGCAGGTTCACTTCCAAGGGTTTCAGCAGGAGTGAGCTGAGCACAGCAGCCAGATCCAAGCCAGGCACAACTGGATGAACTC
This sequence comes from Ctenomys sociabilis, assembly GCA_004027165.1. NCBI lineage: Eukaryota > Metazoa > Chordata > Mammalia > Rodentia > Ctenomyidae > Ctenomys > Ctenomys sociabilis. The sequence goes on from PVKA01007655.1 coordinate 17,458, forward strand.
AAACTTAATGGATCTGCACCTGAATTTCACTAGGTGCTAAGGTTATAATTGCACCAAAGCTCTATACTAAAGGTCGAGGACAGTGCTATAAAAAACACTTACTACAATGGCAATAAACAAAAAGACAATGACTAAGTTGTTGTGAGAATGTGGAGGCATTGGAGCCCATATATATTGCTGTTGGGAAAGTAAAGCGGTGCTCTGCTTTGAAAAATATTTGACAGTTTCTCAAAATGTTTAATGTAGACTTGATCTATGACCTCACAAATCACTTCCTAAGAAAATACCTGGAAGAAATGAAAAAAAAAAAAAAAAAAAAAAAAAAAAAAAAAAAAAAAAAAAAAAAAAAAAAAAAAAAAAAAAAAAAAAAAACAACAAAAAAACCCACATGTGGCCACACATCATAGATGAATGGTCACATCATTACCATAGTAGTAGGAAACTGGGAACTGTGAGTCACGGTAGCACAGATCTATATGTGCAAAAAACTTCTTAATGAGAGGAAGTCCCAGTTGTTAATTCTTTCAAGTGTTACCCATGCAGTTTGATTTTTGTTCATGAACTCTTTGCCTACCCCTATGTCTTCAAGAGTTCCTTCTACTTTCTCTTCTAGGAGATTTAGTGGTTCTGTTTTAATGTGTAGATCTTTACTCTATTTTGACTTTAGCTTAGTGAATGGTGTTAGACCTGGGTCAATTTTTAGTTTTTGGCATGTAGAGAGCTTTTTCCCAGCACCATTTGTTAAAGAGGCTATCTTTCTGCCAGTGAGCATGTTTTGCCCCTTTGTTGAAGATCAGGTGGCTGAGTCTGTTCTTAGAGCTTCTGCATCTTGTAGTCTATTTCATTGATCCTCAGTTCTATTTTGTTGCCAGCACCATGCTGATTTTATCACAGTAGTTTTGCAGTACAATTTCAAGTCAGGAATTGTAATGCCTCTTGTCCTGTCTTTAGCGGGGATTGCCTTTACTATTCTAGGTCTTTTCTGGTTCCAAATAAATTTTAGGAATGATTTCTCCAGGTCTGCGAGGTTTGTTGGTAGTAATTTGATAGGAACTACTTTAAACCTGTATAACAATTTTGGGAGTATGGCCATCTTGAGAATGTTAGTTCTTCCTCTCCAGGATCAGGGAATATCTTTCGAAATCCTCTATGATATCTGTTTTCAGAGTACTCTAATTTTCTTTGAATAGATCTTTTACTTCTTTAGTTAGACTAATTTGTAAGTATTTCATTTTCCACTGTACTGTGGGAAAAGTTATTGTTTCTCTATAATCAAGAAATTCATCCTCAGATTGGTTGCTCAAGGTGAGACATAGATGAAGATGGATGGACCAAAGGAAAAAAAAATGACTACTGTGATGTGAGCAGTCAGTGTGCAGTGGGCTTTGGATAGCCCAATATAGGAGTTCTTCCTAACAGTTTTGAGGATGAGACTAGGAAATACGAAAAAGAATGAAACAACTGATGGTGATCATTCCTTTGTTGGTACCAGTCATTATTTACACAAAATAGGTATCTGTACATGCAACTTTACTAACCAGTGTGAAATTACAGATAATGCTGTTTCCCACATTTTCACCATAGAGAGGTAAACTCAGAATAAATGACTGAAGCCATGAGTGAAGGAGTCCTAAAAAACATGAGATCACAACAAGTAAAATGCAGACCTTGCTCATGATGGTAATGCCCTGTAAGGTTTTACAAGTAGCCACATATCTGTCATTAGCCAGGAAATCCAGTAGTATCATTTCATGTCCAGCAAGGGTGTGCAGAGAAAGTATCTGAGTGAAGCAACTATCAAAAAAGTGGTTTTTCTTCTTCCTACCAAGTTCATGATCATTTTAAGGGTCAGAAAGGAAGCAAAGGTCAGATAAACAAAGAGAGATTTCCAAGGACAAAGTATATGGTTGTATTCAGGCTTGGAGTGATAAACAATGAGAAGGTTACCCAAAAGTGTTAGCACATAGATAACTGAGAAGAGTTCAGAGAGAAGATACTCTACATCTTTGAAGCTTATCAGTTCCATCAAAATGAGTTCTGAGACTGATTTAGTAGTTCCATAGGTTCCATCACATAGCTTGCTGTGAAGTGATATGTAGAAAGAAAGGTGATATCACTTTTACCATATAGATAATGGAGTTTTTTCATGTTGGCAATATTTTTTTTGGTAATCTTCCTTGAGTTTAAGATTTACTGTCATTCACAGTGTCTCAGACTACACTGTAACATGTTCAAAAGTAGTGATATCTAGGGATGATTATCCTCCATTAATAACCAGAAGAATTTTTCTTTAAATTATAAAATGGCTGTATCATTTGAAAGAGTTTTTATCAAGCACGTACAGAGATGTTCTAGATAAGTGAGTCAGTGAGACTTGGACTTAAGATTGCTATCTTTATTCCCTTGGATTTCCAACAATCCTTAAGTAGGATCCTGTGTCTTTATTCTTAGAAAAATTTTCTGGTAGTTATTTCTTTTTCTTTTATGGTGGTCATACCCTATGCTTTGTTGTCTGGATACCCACATTTTTATAGTAAGTTTGTAAGTCCATAATTTGCATTGGCTGCTATAGCTTAATACCTAAGGCTCAGAGAAGTGGAGATAATTATATGTAGGGAAACAGAAATAAAGATAAATCCTGGTGATATTGTAAATCCTGCCCTGTACAAGCTTCTAAGGGCATGGGCTTCACTTTTTATTTAACATTCACTTGTATTTTCTAAACTCTTTATTGTTTCTTATCCCTCAGTAAAAGCTGTAATATCAGAAAATGTATTTGGATCCATTTCTGTCTTGTGACTGGTTGTGGTCTCATTGAAAGTATGTAACCGAAGCCCAAGTAATGATGTATATTCTAAAATAAAAATGCTTAGAATTTTTTTTTTAATTTTGCAAAAGTCATTGAGAATTGTTAGGGTTAATTTATTTATCAGAAATCTTTTCAGACAATTTCAAGAAGTTCCTATTAAGAATAAGTGGATTTGGGTATGGTGGCACATACTTGTGATCCGAGCATTTGGGAGGCTGAGGCAGGAGGATTGTTGCAAGTTCCAGACCAGTTACAAAGTGAGCTCAAGGCCAGCCTGGACTGCATAGTGAATCCTGTCTCAAAAATAGTGTACACAACCTAATGAATGAAACATCTTTTGTTTTCTAATGCTTTATGTTAATCCTCAAAATCTAAAGAAATGTTACCAGTAGCATCTTTTGTAACATACAGAGTCTGTATTCATGATTCTTTTCTTTGTGCCTTCATGTGCTTCCTTTATGTATGAAGTACTTAAGTGTGTGTGTTCCTTTGTATTAAGATTGTGAATTATTTGATTTATTATTATTATTATTATTATTATTATTATTATTATTGTATTTTTTGACCTAGCACATTTCCTCATGCATAATAGAGATTTAGCTGTCTTCTTCCAGTTATAACAGATTCAGTCATTCATTGTGATGTATCAGGTTTTGGTACTAATAAATACATACATAATCTCACTTAATGTTTATCACCCTTAATTCATGTTTTTTGTTACATTATCTAGAATGTCTGCAGGATGTTATGAAATCTGAAATTGTTCTGTTACAGGTCAATCCAAATACATTTGGTTTGCAATTGCTTTTATGTATGAAATCTACTAGACAACTGAACAGGCTTTAAGATATTAACAATGTATTCTTACAAGTTTAGATGTGGTAAACAGTATGTATTCCAATGAGTAAGTATCCAGATGGACATGATCTATCTTATAATTGTATAAGAAGTATAAGTTTTAAAGTATTTGAACTCATACCTGTGGATTCCCTAATAGTCTCTCTTAGAATTAAATGTGCTAATAAGTGCTGAAAAATATTGGCACTCTGATGGGATATTCTAAGGGGAATTTTATTTGTTCAAGAAACAATGGTTCAGAAATACATATCATTGGTCTATTCTTTTGGCATCAGTTTTAATGCCAGGAGATTAGTCCCACTGGTGAGACTGAATAGGTTATTATACTTAGTGGCTAGTTGCCATCTTCTCTGGTCCCAGTTGGTTTAGGGACAATTTAATTTTTTCCTATAAGTTTCAAAGTCACGAGTTAAACCTTAGAGTGAGTATGAAAATAAGTGTACTCAGGTAGCCTAATACTTCCATATGCTGATGTAATAAATCACACCTTTATCACAAATCTTATTAACTATCACAAAGCAGTTATTGTGCTGATTCAGTATAAGTAGACAAAGATATATAGGCAATATATTATAAAAGCTTAGCAAGAGTATGGGAGGTAGAAAAAGCAGGTATTGTCTGACATGCAGAGTACAGATTTATAGAGGAAGGCATGTGTGGATTTGGAGTTTAATTATGTCATTGCAACTATATTCCATGCCATTTCTTATTTCTCTTCTTCTAGAGGAGGCTTATCAAATTACGAAAAAGCTATTCAACAGTTTTTTAAAAAGCTGCTCCTGCCAAAATAGAGATCTCTCTGTGTGCAATTGTTTTTAATAACTTCAGAGTTAAAAGGAGACATAGGTCACTTATTAAGGGTATATCAGAGGGAATATGTGCTCCAGTTATGTGCACATATTTGAATGACTCAATATAGATTGAAAGCATGACCATGGGTCTTTAATTAAAGCATAGCATAATAATAAAACAGATATGAGAAGAAAGTGTATCATCTAAGAAGCTAGCATAAATTGTAGTACTTTCTCATTGAAGTATATGACGGCTGTGATCTGATGTGGGAAGGACATCGTAGAACTAGCTATGGGAAGGCTTGCCAAGGGTGTGCATGACAATCCACAAGAGCATTTAAATTGGGTCCCTTTTTATCAATTACATATTTTGATACAATTTTGAAAATAGAATAGACAATAGAGAAGACTGCTGTATAAAAAGAGAAAAATTATATAAATAATAATCTACTTCTTGCAGTTCTCTGTAAAACAAAAGAAAAAAGGGAGGAAGACCATAACTACATATTTTTGCAGACAAAATACACAGTAGTTAAGTTTGTTTCTTCCTAAAGATGAGTGGTGATGAAATGGAAAGTAAGGGGGACTAGAATGGTTTGGAAGAGGATTGGAGTGAAATCACTTTAAGTTTACATTTTGCTATAAAACTTCACACACACACACACATATACAGGTATGTGTCAATGCATATACACACATTATTATTATTCTTATTATTTTAATATTATTTTTATTGAAGAACAAATAGCAATGAGACAGTCTCAAGACAAATTAACAGGACAGCTTCGGTAAATCAATACACTACAAAATGTTTTTGTGTCGTACAAGGTGCATGCATGATATATATATATATTTTTTTTGTCTTTTTGAGACAGGGTCTCACTATGCAGTTCAGGCTGGCCTTAAGCTCACTTTGTAGCTCAGGTTGGTCTCGAACTCAACAATCCTCCTGCCTCAGCCTCCCGAGTACTGGGATTACAGGCATGCACCACCACACCCGGCTATGATATTATACTTACAGACATTATTATAGCAGATGTCTCTAATCAGTGAATGAAGAGAGTGTAGCTATACACTTATCTTATTTTTTATAGCTGAATTATATCACATATTCAATAATTGATACTTTCTACCTTGTTATCTCCCTAATGTTTGTCCATAGTACTAGAAGTCAACATAATATCTTGTCCAACCACCATTAGTGCAAATCTTGCTTCTCAGAATTATGCAGAAGCATGGCATATTTATCCTAACTGTACTGTTTATACACACACACCATGATTCTTCCTTTGTAAACCCCCCTTTTTTTGCCTGGACCTGTTAAAGATAAGCACTCCATTGTCATTAAACCAATTTAAGTGCCTGAACTCAGGGACACAATCCAACACAGTCCAGCATTCCACAGTAATAGTAAGTTATCTGAAGAAGTTGTCGAACATAGCCATTTACAGCTCAACTTATTATTATGGCCCCATGTTGTACACCTCATTTTTGTACTTTTCTGCTGGATGCTTAAGTCTGAGATAGATCAAGACCTGTATAACGAAAGATGTAGCTTTTGTTTCTGATGAGGTCAGTGAAGTCCCCTCAGGGTTTATTTTATAATCCTGTACCTTATTCTGTAGATATTTTTTCTGTGTCATCCATGTGGATGAGTCATGGTCAATGCTTGGCCAGTTTTCTCTCTGTGAGAGCCTGAGAGAAAGTTTTCTCTCCATGTGACTCTCCCCAGGCACAACTGAGTTTCATGAGGACAGGTTCTCCTATGCCCTGAGTCTTCTCTGACCTTGAAAGGCTAGGGCCAAAATGTTGGCTGGCCTTGCGTCTTTTCTATTTCTCCAATTTTGATCTGTGAACTTAGGTTGTTAAACATCCAGGAGAACAGTTGATTAGTATCCTGAAGCATATGCCGTTCAGTTTGCCCTAACCATCTGATTCAATTGTTTTTAGTTGTTGTACATTTCTATTTGTATTTCTTATTTTGACTTCTTATACTGGGGAGACACACATTTTTATTACTATTAATTATTTTATTCAGGGAGATGGCTCAGTGGAATAAGTGCTTCCCTGGCAAGTGCAAGGGCCTGAGTTCAATCCCCAGTTCTGCCAAAAATAAAAAATATATTAATTATTATTATTAATTAGTATTATTGTTATTAATTATTATTATTATTATTATTATTATTATTATTTTGAGACAGGGTCTCACTATGCAGTTCAGGCTGGGTTTGAGCTTACTTTGTAGCCCAGGTGTGTCTCAATCTTGCAATGATCCTCTTGTCTCAGCCTCCCAAATGCTGGGATTACAGGCACGCATCACCATGCCAGGCCATATACTTGTTATTTTTTAATGTGATAAGATGTAATACATATGCATTTAAGAAAGAAATGAAATGCCCTAAAATGGAAAATAAGATAATTAAATAAATGTAATGGTATTTAAAATGGATAGTATAATCAGAAGATAAGATACAATTATCCAGCAATATCACTACTGAATACACGCCCAAAAGGAATAAAATCAATTTTTTATGTCACAGAAACTAATGGACTGTCATTATTCCTTGTATGCATGAAACTGAAATAACCTATATAAATATCTGATGGGTAGATACTGATAATGTGGTTTTTATACATAGCAGAATACTATTCAGCCATAAAAGGAAGTTCTGTCATTTTTAACAGAACTAGGTGAAGATAATTGTTTTAAGTGAGATAAAGCAGCCATAGGAATATAAGCAACACCTGGTCTCACTCATATGGGGAATCCATATGCAAAGTAATATTCCCCAGAAAAATAAGATATTTCATGAAAATCTACCTCTGAATTGAGAGGGAGATGATAGTACAAGAATGACTTTGACAAGACAACCTTGAGATTATGTGAGTTTGTTAAATGATGCTAGAAATATGGTTCATGCTATGTGAGCTCAATGCTATAAATCACCAATTCTTCTTTGTCAAACTATTAGTTTTACAGGGATTTAATTAAAACAGCTAATGAAAGCCAGCTTTCCAGTTGATTAAACACAGTCCCCAATACCAGAAATTTAAATGAGATATATACTTTGGTTCTCAGCGCATTCAGTCCATTGTTGGTAGGTTCTAAGCCACAAATATTATAATGGAGTGGCATGGCATAGTAAAGCTGTTTAATTTATCATAGTTGGGAAGCAGAACAGAAAAAAAGATATCAAATTATACTACCACAAATCATGGCATCATGATCTATCCAAACACATCAAGAAATATACTTCACTAATACACTCAATATTCTCAAGGTAATCAAACTTAACCTGCACATTCTGCCCCTTGTTATTCAAGGACATCTTCTTAAATGATATTTAATATCCATGTAAATATAATAATGAATTAGTCTGCCTAAAATTTTGCAACTATTTTGCAGAATAATTCCTTTGCCTAAGCCTCATAATTTTATCACACTATGTTTTATTTTCAACTACTTAAACATCTTTCTCATGCAATAGAACAATTTGTGTATGGGGTCTTATGATTTCTGAAAACATATTTCAAAAATAAAGTTACCTCCATTATACAGAGCTGTGATATAAAGAAAGATTTATAGGTTATATTGTTTTTCAGAAAGCAGGCAGTTACACTGAAAATCTGCTAAACCAGTCTTCCCAGTTAAGCCAAAGTTGCAGAATGAAAAACTGTGGTTCAGAAGTCTTCTGTTAGGAATACTTGAGAGCTTCAAAGGAATGTTTAGTTTCCTCCACAAAGAGACACCAGATTTTTTTCATAATCTCTCTTGGTTTCATCCAGAATGGCTTGGCGTAGAGAGATCCCATACATTTTCTGATAGTACACTTTGATGTCATTCATGTTTATTTCTGAGTGAGAGACCACAATCCTGATCAATGCTTTATGATGAGTTCCAGCACCTCATGAAGCTTCTCAGCAAAGAAGGCAAGCGTGCTTGTGCACATTTCATGATGGCTGTGAGGCATCTCTCAGCTTTCAACTCCAGGTCCAGAGCCAAGTTCATGCTGTGCTTATTGTACCTGGTGCATCTGTGAAACACTGCGAAGATGGGGGTAGCTGCGGGAGGTCAGAGTGGTTTTGAACACATCCACATCTATCCCCTTTATCCTTTCTCTGGCTTCATATAGGCCCCTGGTATCTGTCAAAGAGATGTCTTAGGCCAAATCTCTGTCGACTCTATTAATTTCTTTGATTTCTCTATGCTTTCTTTTTTCATATTTTAATTGAGAAACAAATAGAATGAGACATTTTCTTTTTTGTTTATTTTTATTTTATTTGATTGTTTTTAGGCATAACATGGAACATGTATTTTCCATTAAGTATTGAGATACTAAACTCTAAGTCTGTACAGAATATGAAGAAGAAAAAAATTAAAAAAAATAGAAATGAACACTTACATATATTTACATAGATATTTAGAAATCCATCCATATACAGCATAGTAGCATTGTAGCAGGTCTGTGTTGTGACACTTTTTTGGTCTTATTTTTCATTTACTACACTTTAAAGAAGGGCAGTATAAGAATAGCTTCTATGGCATGATAAGAAGTACATATTTAGAAGACCAGAATGGCAGGCATTTGGAGTGTGACCCTTCTATTACACTTTGTTAAATTCAGTGCAGTTGCTTGGTTCACAGGTATCAGCATATATAGTTAGTCGGGGTGAGAATGCTATCACTAATGACACATTTTCAAATCAAATTAATAAGACAGTTCCAATAATTAATACATTGAATATTGTTTTCTTAGTGGTTAATTGTTGTACAAGTTGCAGACATGATATTCTATTTACAAACACTATTAAAACAAATCCCTCTATTCATTGAATTAAGAGAATGTAGCTGTCTATCTATCTTAACCATTTTGAATATACAGATACAAAATGGTGATTCATTTGTATCCCCTTTTTTTGCTTAGTTTTATCAATTAAATATTATAGGTGTGTGAGTTCAGCAAATTCTGTCAAATAGTCCAGTAGTCCATAATAGTATTGGGTTTTCCATATGTCTGTCAGTGTCAGAAGTTGTTGACTTGAGTCCTTTACAGCTCAGCAAAATAATATGGTTTCACTTATACTTTGGTTTACTACTTTTCTGCTGGATAGTTAAGACCAAGATAAAGCAAGACCTATGTAACGAGAAATATAGCTTTTGTATCTGATTGAGGTTATTCAACTCCTCTAAGGATTTATCCTGAGACCCTGTACCGCAGTTTGCAGATGCTTTGTCTGTGCCAGCTACGTGGATTAGTCACGGCCATTGCTTGACCAGTTTGATTTCTATGAAAGCCTGAAAGAATGTTTTCTCTCTAGGTCACTCTCCTTAGGCACACTCTACATCCGTGATCACTTTCCTCTTTGGCCCCATAATCTCCTTCATCAGAAAATTTGGGACACAAGTGAGTTGCATGATGTTACAGTACAGTTTTTCCTATATCCTGAGTCTTAATTGACCTTGAGAGGCTAGGGCCAAAATGTTGGTTGTCCTGTGGCCCTACTTTCCTCTAATTTTAGATCTGCAAACTTAGGTTGTTAACCCTCCAGAAGAGAAGCTTATTGTTATTAACATACATCCTAAGCTGTTGAGCTTAACCTCACTATTTGTCTGAATATCAAACATCTTAGGCTTAACATGGAACAGGTATTTTTCATCAAGCATTGATATGTTAAACTTTAAGTCCCTACAAAATATAATGCAAACATTTAAAAAAATTAAAATATATTTTAAAAATAGGAATAAACAATTATATATGTTTACACATAAGTTTAGAAATCTAACCATACACAACATTGTAGCAGGACAGTGCCACATCACTCCTTTTCCTCTCTCCTGCCTTCATTCATCACCCACCTCCTTTCTAAACAAACAAACCTTCTTTTTAAACAAACTCAAGAGACAGCTCAGCAGCAACTGGCATGTCATGACAAGCAGCACCTATTCAGAAGATCGGAATGATAGGCACTCCTAGCGTGAACCTACTATTACAAATTGTCATCTTCAGTGCAGTTGCTTAGTTCACAGTTATCAGCATATATAGTTAGGGTGAGAATCCTTCCAATTAACTGCTAGATTTGAAAATCTGAAGATTTTGAGGAACGTTGCCTTGCCCATCTTGTTCATATAACTGTATGGCTTTGCCTCTGTCATGTTTCCTAGCTCTTCTTGCTCTCTCTTCATTGTCTAGTCTTCAAGTTGTTGCTTTCCTTTTAAGTGTGTCATACCTTTCTATTTTCAATTCTTCTTTTGAGTTATTATACTAGGAAAACTACAATATTGACATATGTGGGTCTGGTTTATTTCACTTATGAGCATATGTTCAAGTGGCATCCACTTAAATATAAATGCTTCAAGTTTATCATTCTTTATAGTTGAGTAATACTCCATTGTATAGAAATATCACATCTTTTCACCCATTCCTCAGGTGATGGGCTTCTTGGTTATTTCCAAGATTTGGCTATCACAAATTGTGATGCTGTAAACATAGGTACACATATATCACTTTGATATGATGTTTTCAGCTCCTCCAAGAAAATTCCCAGTAGGGGGATAGCTGGCTTGAATGGGATTTCCAGTCTTATTTTCTTAAGGAGTCTCCACACTGATTTCCATAATGGTTGCACCAGTTTATATTCCCACCAGCAGTGGAGAAGGGTTCCCTTTTCCTCACAGTCTCTCCAACATTTGTTGTTGGTTGATTTGTTTATGATAGCCATTCTTTCTGTGGTGAGATGGTATCTCAGTGTTGTTTTAATTTGCATTTCCTGGATAGCTAGTGATGTGGAGCATTTTTTCATATATTTATTCGCTTCTTTAATTTCATCCTCTGAGAAGTGTGTATTCATCTCAGATACCCATTTCTGGATAGGTTCTTTAAACTTAAGGATCATGATGTCTTTTAATTCTTTATAAATTCTAGAGATCAGACCTTTGACTGAGTGCTTATTAGTTAGGATTTTTTCAAAATTTGTGGGTTGTCTTTTCACTTTGTTGATAATTTCTTTTGATGTGCAAAAACTTTTCAATAAGAGTTGATCCCAGTTGTTAATTCTTTCAAGTGTTTCCCATGTGAATACATGTTTGTTCATGAACTCTTTGCCTACCCATATGTCTTCAAGAGTTCCTCCTACTTTCTCTTCCAGGAGGCTTAGTGGTTCTGTTTTAATGTTTAGATCTTTAATCCATTTTGACTTTAGTTTAGTACATGGTGATAGATCTGGGACAAGCTTTAGTTTTCAGCATGTAGAGAGCCAGTTTTTCCAGCACCATTTATTAAAGAGGCTATCTTCCTGCCAGTAATGGTGTTTGGCCCCTCTGTCAAAGATAAGGTGGCTTAGTGCATTCATAGAGGCTTCTCAGCGTCTTCTAATCTATTCCACTGATCCTCAGGTCTATTTTGTTGCAAGTACCATGCCAATTTTATCACAATAGCTTTGTAGTATAATTTCAAGTCAAGAATTTAATGTTTCCTGCCTTGTCTTTATTCTCCAGGATTACCTTTGCTATTCTAGGTCTTTTCTGGTTCCAAATAAATTTTGGGCATGATTTCTCTAGTTCTTTGAGGTATGTTCATAGTAGTTTGATAGGGATTGCATTAAATCTGTATAGCAATTTTGGGAGTATGGCCATCTTCACGATGTTGTTTCTTCCTATCCAGGAGCAGGGAATATCTTTCCATTTTCTGAAATTTCCTGTAATCTCTTTTTTAAGAGTACTGTAATTGTACTTGAAAAGATCTTTGACTTCTTTAGTTAGATTAATTCCAAGTTATTTCATTTTCCTTGGTGCTATTGTAAAAGTTATTGTTTTTATAATTTCCCCCTCAGTGTGTTTGTTGTCTCTGTAGAGGAATGCTATTGACTTTTGGGTATTGACTGTGTATCCTGCTATGCTACTGAATTCGTGTATTAATTGTAGTAGCTTCTTGGTGGAGTTTTCTGGATCTTCAAAATAAAGTATCATGTCATCTTCAAATAATGATAACTTGACTTCTTCTTTACCTATACTTATTCCTTTTATTTCTCTCTCTTTTTTAATGGCTTTAGCTAATGATTCCAGAAGTATATTGAATAGCAGGGGTGATAGAGGACATCCTTGTCTTGTACCTAATCTAAGAGTAAAAGATTTCAGTTTTTCCCCATGTAGAATTATGCTAGCCACTGGGTTTTCATAATTGGCTTTCATCAGATTGAAGTAAAGGCCTTCATTCCAATTTTTTTGTAGGACTTTGAACATGAATGTGTGTTGGACTTTGTCAAAAGCCTTTTTTTTGCATTAATTGAGATGATCATGTGGTTTTTAATTTTCACTCTGTTGATATAATGTATTACATTTACAGATTTTTGAATATTGAATTATGCTTGCATCCCTGCAATGAATTCCACCTGGTCATCATGTATGATCCTCTTGATGATTCACTGTATTCTATTTGTGGGGAATTTAATGAAGTTTTTGCATCTATGTTCATGAGGGAGATTGGCCTGTGGTTCTCTTTTTTGATTGAGTCTTTCCATGGTTTTGGAATCAGTATAATACTTGCCTCCAGAAATGATTTTGGGAGGACTGCTTCCTTTTCAATTTCATTGAAGAGTTTGTGGAGTGTGGGGATTATATCTTCTATAAACTTCTTGTAGAATTCAGCTGTGAATCCATCAGGACCTGGACTTTTCTTTGTCGATAGGCTTTTTGTTACATTTCGTATTTCATTGACTGTTATTGGCTGATTGAGAGTTGTTTTATAATCTCAATTCAGTTTTGCTAATTTTTACCTTTCGAGGAAGAAAATTCCATTTTCTCCATTTCATCTGTGTCTTCTATCCTGTGTATGTAAAGATTCCAAAAGTAGGTATTGAGAATCTTCT
>PVKA01007655.1:30880-59440 GCA_004027165.1 Ctenomys sociabilis
TTTTTTTTTTTTTTTTTTTTTTTTTTTTTTTTTTTTTTTTTTTTTTTTTTTTTTTTTTTTTTTTTTTTTTTTTTTTTTTTTTTTTTTTTTTTTTTTTTTTTTTTTTTTTTTTTTTTTTTTTTTTTTGATGAGTTTAACTAGAGCCTTTTTGATTTTATTTAGTCTTTAAGGAAGCAGCGTTTTGATTCTTTAGTTCTTTGATCTGTTTTCTTCACCTCAATTGAATTAATTTGTGCTCTGATCTTTTTTAGATTGGAATTCCTCCCTAAATTTTTGCATTTGAGTCTCTACTTTAGATATTATGAATTCAGATATTTCTTTTTCTTTTCAATTTTTCCTAATTCAATTCAAGTACTGATATATCAAGTTCTAGTTCATGTAGTTGTGCTTTGCTTGAGTCTCGCTGCTGTGCTCAGCTCCTCCCTGTTGCTGTCCTTGGAGGTGAGCCTGTTGTGCCCCTTTGGAAAGATGTTCTGCTTCTGGATTAGCTGTATTGTTTTGACCCTAGTCTCACTGCAGGGACTTCAGCTGCAGTGTTTCTCCCCCAGCCTGTGTGTCAATCCTGGGCTTTGTCTGGAGGGCTATGGGAAGGAGCCAGGGGAACACAGAAATTCTCTCCTACACTCACTAGTCCTGGGCTTTGGTGGGTCCACAGGGCTCCCAATTGGGTGGTTGATGTTCTCATTCACAGGGCAGGCTATGCCGGGTCTGAAGCGAGGGCATATTTGCAGAATGTGGGAAAGGTCTCTCTTGTGCTGAGGTCTGGGACTTAGTCCAGTGAGCACAGGACAATGCAGATGCTCTCCCACACACTCACAGGGCCTTGGGTTGGGTGTATCTGGAGCAGTCATTAGAGTGCAGTGGAAGTTCTCACTTAGCGTGTGGTATGCTGGGTCTGGAGGGGCGGGGCTGGTCCTCAGAATGTGGTGAAAGTTTTTTCCTACAAGGTGGGCCTAGTCTTCATCCAGCGAGCACAGGACAAGGTAGAAGCTCTCCCACGCATTAGCAGGGCCTTGGGTTGGTGGATCTGGGGCAGTCCCTCGAAAGATAGCCTCTTCAACAAATGTTACTGGAAAAACTAAAACTTGACCCAAGTCTATCACCATGCACTAAGCAAAAGTCAAAATGGACTAAAGATCTAAACATTAAAACAGAAACAGTTAACCTCGTAGAAGCAAAAATAAGAACTCTTGGAAGACATAGGGGTAGACAAAGAGTTTATGAACAAAAATCAAATCATATCGGTAATAATTGAAATAATTAACAACTGGGACCTTTTCTTATTGAGAAATTTTTGCATGTCAAAAGAAATTACCAACAAAGTGAAAAGACAACCCATAAATTTGGAAAAAATCGTAACTAATAAGCAGTGAAACAAAGGTCTGCTTTCTAGAATTTATAAAGAACTAAAAAATGTTGCTTCCCAAAATTTAAAGACTCAATCCAGAAATGGGCATCTGAGATAAATACACACATCTCAGCGGATGAAATTAAAGAAGCGAATAAATATATGAAAAAATGCTCCACATCACTAGCCATCAGTGAAATGCAAATTAAAACAACACAGAGATGGCGTCTAACCCCAGAAAGAATGGCTGTCAGAAAAAAATAAACTAGCAACAAATGTTGGCTAGGCTGTGGGTAAAAAGGAACCCTTCTCCACTGTTGTTGGGAAATGTAAACTGGTGCAACCATTATGGAAATCAGTGTGGAAACTTTAAAAAACTGGGAGTGGAAATCCCACTCAAGCCAGCTATTCCCCTACTGAGAATTTTCCCAGGAAACTGAAAATATCATATCGTAGTGATATATGTGTACCTATGTTCATAGCAGCACAATTTATAGTAGCCAAATCTTGGAAACAAGATATCTATCAGCTGAGGAATGAATGAAAGTGATTTAGTATTTTTATACAATGGAGTATCTCAGCTATAATGAATGCTAAACCTGATGCACTTATATTTAAGTGGATGCGACTTGAAGATACAGTCATAAGTGAAATATACCAGATGTGTAAATATCGTATAGTCTCCCTCGAAGAAAGTGATCAATGATGTAGAGTGTGCCTAAGGAGAGTCACTTGGAGAGGAAACATTGCTTAAGGCTTTCACAGAGAGCAAATTGATCAAGCAATGGTTGTGGCTCATCCACATGGCTGCCACTGATAAAAGATCTACAAATAAGGGTAAGTCCTGAGGGGATTTTACTGACTTTCTCAGATACAAATGTTACATTGTTGTTATGTATGTCTTTCTTTATCTTGGTTTAACCATTGAGCAGAAAATTATAAAACAAGGTACAAAAAGTAAAGCCATATTGTATGTGCAGCTGTGAAATGCTCAAGTCAGCAATTTCAGGCATTGCCAATCATGTATATAACCCACTATGTTATGTACTAGTGGACTGTATTGGATTGCTGAATTCACGCACCTGCGATATATGAATGACTGTGAAATACCCATCTCTGCCAAAACTGAAGCAAAGGGGATACAAATGAAGTAACCATTTGTAGTGAAAAAAAAAATATATATATATATGAAGTAGTCATATATATAACATAGGCTACTATGCAGAAGTCAACATATAACAGATGCTGGAGGGAATTTCATGAAAAAGAAACTGTTCTGTACCATTGGTGGGACTGCAGATTGATACAACTACTATGGAAATCATTGTGGAGTTTTCTTAGAATCCTGTGATTTCAAATCCTATTTAAGGCAGCTATTCTCTTCCTGAGTATTTTTGCAGAACTGAAAACTGCATGCCATAGTGATATATGTCCACTCATGTTTATACCACTGCAATTTGTCATAGGTAAATCCTAGAAACAACTCAGATGCCTATCAACTGAAGAACTGATAGAGAGGATGCGGTATTTCTACATAATGGAATATTATTCAGGTGCAAGACAGAAGGGATTTGAATCTTTTTTCAATAAATGGATGGAACTAGCAAACATACTGTTGTGTGAAATAAATCAGAGCCTCCTTGCAAATATCGTACTGTCTCTTTAGTGTGAGAACCTAAAAAAGAAATGTGGAATTTGAATCATACAATGGATACTAGCAAAAGGGAATGAACTCCTTTAAAAAGAAAGATTTATTGAAGTTAGTAGAAATGAGAAGGAGTTGGGGAAAGAGACTGATCTAGGTAAAGGATCAGGATGATTTGGATAACTGTACAGCCTTTCTTCTGGTCTATGGAAAGGAGCAGATAATACTAAATTTGTTTTGTCTCCTTTCATCAATTATACATTCTTCTTAATTTCTTATAGATTTTTTTTCTTTCTTTCTATTCTTCCTATTTTACATGTACATATATAGTAATAAGAATAAGTGGTTGGAAGACAATACTGTGGATTACAACAAATACTGTGAAATTCATATTTTTGTTAATAAGTGAAATTCTGTATCACTTGCAAGTTTTCTGTTTTAATTCTAATTTATACTGTTTTTTAATAAAATAAAAAGTATAAACATTTAATATCCTTCAAGATAAAGTAGGTAAACTCTGAAAATCATAGGCTTATTCAAGGACTTTCTGATCATTTACACAGAAAATAGTACTGAAGTTCTACAAGTAGATTACATCAAATTAAAAATCTTTTGAACAGCGATACAAACATACAACAGAGTAAAAATACTACCTACAGAGTAGGAAAAGTTTGTCCAATTTTTTCTGAGACATAGTGTTTACATCTACAATACATGGAGAACTCAGAAAAATTAAAGCAATATTCCTTCTAACCCAAAAAACAAAGCTATCATTAAAAAATCAAATAAGAGGGCAGAGGCGGCTTGTGGTGTTGTTCTCTTGCATCTCGAGCGTTTGGTGGGTCTGGCGGCCGGCAGGGGTCCCAGGAGGCATCCCCTGTGGCCTGGAGCTGAAGCCACTGCCTGGAGTGGGTTCCACCCAAGAGCCCGACGTTCCTGAGGACTCTAGGTGGGTCCCGGAGCTGAGTGGACTGATGGCCGCTGCGGAAGCATGAAGGGGGTCTCACTACACAGTTTGGACTTTTAGTGATCCTCCTGTTTCAGCCTCCCCATTGCTGAGATTACAGGCGTGCACTACCATGCCTGGTTTCTTTTCAGTGGCCCAGATCGCTTACGCCAGGGTTGTGGGGCAGCACACCATGCGGTTTTGGAGATCCAGCCTGAGTCCTTGAGCTTGCCAGGCGGGTGCTTTGACTGCTGAGCTATGTCCTCAGCTAAATTTGCTTCAATTTAAAAATGATTTCAAATCCTACCTGATTTGTTGCTCTCAACATAAATATTGAAGTCCACAGAATGATTTCCTTTTTGGGCTATTCATTTTTTAAATATTCTTGTTGGTTTGGCACTGGGAGGAAAGAAGACTAGATAGCTATGGACTTAGCTGTCTGTGGTTGAATAACAAATGCAGTGTACCAAATTACCCACTGATTTTGAAATATCATGGTAAACTGGCACGGGAATTGTTCTCTAGATACCATTAGTGAAAAGAAATATTGACCCTAGGCACTTGTGCCATACAGCATTGCCTAGAGGCATTAAGAATGAACTGGAATGTGTGACCAATATTTCCCTGGCAAATATAATTAGACAGCTAAGTAGCCTAAGTAAATATGCTGAAGATATATTTGGGGAATTACTCAATGAAGCACATCGTTTTTCCTTCAGAGTTAATTCATTGCAGGAACGTGTGTACTGCTTATCTGTTAATGTAACACAGCTTGACTCTAAAGAGGAAGAATTGTCTCTGCAAGATATAACAATGAGGAAAGCTTTCTGAAGTTCTACGATTCAAGATCAGCAACTTTTTGACCACAAAAGTTTGCTTATTCCATTACATATGATACTTGTGAACAGCCTCCACCTCTCAATATACTCACTCCTTATAGAGATGATGATAAAGAAGGCTTGAAGTTTTATACCAATCCTTCGTATTTCTTTGATCTGTGGAAAGAAAAAATGTTACAAGATACGGAGGTTAAGAGAAAGGAAAAGAGGAAGCAGAAGCAGAAAAATCTAGATCATCCTCATGAACCAGAGAAAGTGCCAAGAGCACCTCATAACAGACGGAGAGAGTGGCAGAAGCTGGCTCAGGGTCCAGAGCTGGCTGAAGATGACGTGAACCTCTTAGATAAGCATATTGAAGTTGCTAATGGCCCAGCTTCACATTTTGAAACAAGACCACAAACATATGTGGATCATATGGATGGATCTTACTCACTTTCTGCCTTGCCATTTAGTCAGATGAGTGAGCTTCTGAACAGAGCCAAGGAAAGGGTCTTAGTCAGACCACGTGAACCTCCGCCACCTCCACCCATGGTCGGAGCAGGAGATGTAAAACCCATACCTACCTGTATCAGTTCTGCTACAGGTTTGATAGAAAATTGTCCTCAGTCACCAGCTACAGGCAGAACACCTGTGTTTGTGAGCTCCACTTCCCCACCTCCTCCACCACCTCTTCCATCTGCCTTGTCAACTTCTTCATTAAGAGTTTCCATGACTTCAACTCCTCTCCCACCAGTACCTCCCCCACCTTCCCCTCCAGTCACTGCTTTGCCAGCTCCAGCAGTACCACCACCTCCAGCTCCTCTCCAGATTTCCCTGGAGTTCTTCACCTGTCTCCTCCTCCAATTGTACCTCCTCTACTATAGCCCTCACCACCAGTAGCTAGAGCTGCCCCAGTATGTGAGACTGTACCTGCTCATCCACTCCCACAAGGTGAAGTCCAGGGGCTGCCTCCACCCCCACCCCCACCTCCCCTGCCTCCACCTGGCATTCGACCACCATCACCTGTCACAGTTGCAGCTCTTGCTCATCCTCCCTCTGGGCTACATCCAACTCCATCTACTGCCCCAGGTCCCCATGTTCCATTAATGCTTCCATCTCCTCCATCACAAGTTATATCTGCTTCTGAGCCAAAGCATCATCCATCAACCCTATCTGTAATCAGTGATGCCAGGAGTGTACTACTGGAAGCAATATGAAAAGGTATTCAGCTACACAGAATAGAAGAGCAGCGTGAGCAAGAAGCTAAGCATGAACGCATTGAAAATGATGTTGCCACCATCCTCTCTTGACGTATTGCTGTGGAATATAGTGACTCCGAAGATGATTCAGAATTTGATGAAGTAGATTGGTTGGAGTAAGAAAAGTGCATTGATAAATATTTCAAAACTGAATGCAGATGTCCTTTGTGGTGCTTGTTCTTCGAACATGTTTGGTCATTCTAGTGTTTTGCTCTCTATTCCTTATAATAAATAACCCCTTTCTCCATAATTTTTGGTTTCTAAGATGAAAAGTATTAGCATACAATTGAAGCTAAATGTTTTACAGTGGCTTATCTTTTGGTTTTTTTTTTCCTGAAAAGACATAATTTGGTCCAATAAACCACTAAGTATTAAGCATGGACAGCTGTCATTAGAGTAGCAGATTCAATTTTTTGATATATGTTAATTGTGCACTTTGTGAATTTTAATTTAAAGGAAGCAACTGAGGTTGAAATCTTGAGGGCAGCTGTATCTGTTAATGAGCCTTATTCCATTTTCTGATTTTTTTAAAAAACAAAAACTGCCTTGAATATATGAATACACTCAGAAAGTACATTTAGCTTGTAATGTCGAATTCTCTTAAAAGAATGCTTGCTGGGCGTGGTGGCACAGGCCTGTAATCCCAGCACTTGGGAGGCTGAGGCAGGAGGATTGTTGTGAGTTCGAGACCAGCCTGAGCTACAAAGTGAGCTTAAGGCCAGCCTGAACTGCATCGTGAGACCCTGTCTCAAAAAAGAAAAAAAAAAGAAAAAAAAAAGAATGCTTGAATTTTTTATTCTTTATTTTAAATACTTGCTTTATTTGAATGTTTAGCAGTACCCTTTTCTCACATACAATATTGTATGGTACAATTTTGCTTGCCTATAGGAGTTTAAATTTTTTTTCATGTGAAATACTCTGAATTAAACATACATGTAACTTACATAACTGTTAAGAATAACAGTCTGATTTAATAGATGATTCATTTTAAAAGGTAAAAAAATCAAATAATAACCAATTGTTGTGAGGCTGCAGGGAAAATGAACTCTTCTAGATTGCTGGTGGAAATATAAGCTAGTACAACTACTATAAAAGGCAGCATGGGGATTCCTCTAAAAACTAAAACTTGAAATGTTTAACCAAGCTATTCCCTTTCTAAGTGTCTTTCTGAATTAGTTAATGACATCATGTTACAGTGATTCGTCTCTAGCCACGCTTACAACAGCACAATTTTCAATAGCTAAATATTGGAGGCAATCTATATATGTCCACAAATAGATGAATGGATAAAGTGGAGTATTTCTACATAATGTAGTATTCTCTGCCATAAACATGAGTTAATTGTAGGAAACTGTACCTTGAGACAATAATTTTAAGATTAATAAATCAGACACAGCTGAAACATCTCATGCTTTCTCTTATAAAAAAATCACCATATACAAAGAGCAAAATAAAGATAAATAATAGGAAGTTGGCAGATAGATTTTTGTCAAACTGGAAAAGAATCAAGAGAGGGAGGGAAAAGTGAGGCAAGACAGGGAACTGGGGTGAAAAGAATTGTTCTGGCAGAACTGGGGATTGAACTCAGGCCTTGTACTTGCCAGGAAGCGTTTATTCTACTGAGCCATCTCTCAGCCCCCTGGGGTGAAAAGAATGAAGATGTGTTATGTGCATGTACCAGCTCCACATGAGGAACACAAACAGTATATAATGTGAATATGTACTAAAAGTAAATAAATACTGACATGAACTTCATAAGTGCCATTGCCCATTTTTGTCATAAATTTTAAAATGCACCAGTTATTTGATCTGCCTACTTAGACAAATTTGAACTCAATTAGGTCATTATACCCAAACCATATTTTTCTGTCTGTGATCACATATTACATCATTCAACATATGAACTTTGTAGTCACTGGAAATAGCATTTTACTTTAACTTGATTACACACACACACACACACACACACATTTAGTTACAAGTACGTATTTACAAGAATCTTCATATTTATTAACTAAATAACTAAATGCATAATTTTTAAAACTGTACTATGTTTTTATGTTAGACTTATAAGGCCCTGCTTCTGTTTGTACTGATGTCAAAGTATGTAATGATTTTCATCACTTTTAGTAAGGGAATTCTCATATCTGGTAATCTGAGCAACAAATTTGATGATAACAGTATATAGAAATACAATCACTTTTAATTTCCTGTTCTTGTCGTTGTGGCCCTGCTCCTGGGGCATGCTGAAATGGCTATTAAAATGGGGCATGGAGCACAAGCCTGTAATCCCAGCACTCTGGAGGCTGTAAACAGGAGAATCACTATGAGTCTGATCTAGTACTGAGACCTGAACCCCTTCCCTAAAATACAGAAAAAATAGTAATAAATTAATTTTTCTTTTCTTGCTTACAAATTCTATACCATTTTTATATTTTTCTTTTTCTTTGTTTTTGTTATTTGCTTTTGGAGATTTTTTTCTTGAAAATAAAATTTTAAAAAATCACAGGGGCATTCCCAAGAGATGTCCAAGATCATTATTTCCATGATTCTTATACTATTCCAAACACAGAAGTGGTAAATTTGACCCAAGAGACAGCTTTATGTGGTGAATATATGTCAAGCTGAGACAAGGCTCTTCCACTGACCCTGCCTCCACCCAGCATGTATGACATCTGAAGCACACATCAGAAGAGAAGACTAAAACACAACCTGCTATAAAACTGTAAATTACGTTTAGTAAGTCATCTCATGTTTCTGACTCTATTCTTTATGATAATTTAAAACCACTTCTATATATCTGTTTCAGAAAACCTACGAAGTTTGGTTTTGAGAACAGCTTCTTTAGCCAATTTTTAAAAATGTGTTTAGTGCATGATCTACAAGGTCTCATTAACCAGATTGAACTCCTAGTGATCCTCATGTTTTCAGGCTCCCAGGCGCTGAGATTATAGCATGAAAACCATGCAAAGTCTCAATCATTTTCTCAGCTTGGACCAGGAGCAAACTGTCAGAGCATGTGGTTCAGGGGAACAAACCAGAGTCACTGAACTAAGTAGGTGCTTTATTCCACTGATGTACCTGGTTGGCCCTTAGCTCTGTTTTCAGAAGGCATTTCATCAGTTTCTATTGAGTACCCTTTTTCTACTTGAATTTCTGTCATATTGACAATAGTGCACATAATTACCAAAATGCATGGCCTCAGTGTTAGCATAGGTATATAAATCACAGTTCTTTCCCTGGTAATCAATATGAGTAGCTTCCAGATATTCTTGTTTAAGTAGTTCCTGTCTTCCACGAGAATAAAGCTTTCTATGTCAGAGAGTGATTAGGCGTAAGAAAGGCTTTAGCAGAGAGACAGAGGTAAAATAATTATAAATTTAATGAGAAAGGGTCTAGAGTTTGCCTTCTACCAAAATAAGATTAAAACAACCATAGAACTAAGGGAGACCTCTCAAACCGCTGCATTGGGGCTGGGTGTCTGATCAATATATATATAAGGCAATCTATTACAATTTCTAAACATATATGCTTGCAAAATACAAGTGTTGAAAATTCTACAGAGGCAACATAGCTCAGTGGTCCAAAGCACCTGTTTAGAAAAGCTTAGGCAGGCTCAAGGGACCACAGTTGGATCCCCAGCACCACACACCTTGCCAGCACTGCCCTCAGGGTAGGCTGAGCTGGAAAAAAAATTTAAAAAAAATTAAAAAATGAAAATTCGTCAGAGTGTAGTATTTTATAGGGAAACAACCCAAAACTTTATGGAAGAACAATATATTACAAAGGAATGAAAACTTTGTTGCTGTATTTTAATAGTCCTAAAGGAGCAATTCAATTTGTATTCTTTCTCTGTATATCCAATTTCTGTAACCCCAGGGCTAACATTAGCCCCTTGAAGAGAATTTTTCATTTTACTAAGAAGTGATACAAAAATTAAAAAATCTAACCGTATACAACATTGTAACAGGACAGGCCTACATTTTTTTCTTGTCTCCCATTTTCTTTTATTACCTTTAAGAAAAACATTTACTTGACAGAGAGTATAGCAGTAATTGATATGACATAAGAAGCAGTATGCATTTACAAGACAAGAATGACAGGCATTCCAAGCATGGCCCTAGTATTACACATCCTTGGTGCAGTTGCTCAGTTCACATGTATCAGCATGTATAGTTAGTCAGGGTGAGAATCCTACTAATTAACGGCTAGTTTCAAAACGTGATGGAAATTTTCAGGAACATTGCCTTACCCATCTTGTTTATATAAATGTATGGTTTTGCCCCTGCCATGTTTCCTAGCTTTTCCCCTTGCCCTTTCTTCATTGTTTAATCCTAAATGAAAGGTTCTACCTTTCCATTTAGTTGTGTTATATCCTTCAGTTTTTATTTATTCTTTTTAAATATTACACTAGAGACACCATATGATATTTATACATGTGAGTCTGGTTTATTTCACTTATCAGTATATCTTCAAGTTGCATCCACTTATATATGAAGGCTTCGAGTTTATCATTCTTTAAAGCTGATATATATATATATATATATATATATATATATATATATATATATATATATATGTATGTATATACAAAATAGGATGGATATACATCTACAAAATAGGATGGATATACATCTACTTTGTCTTAGTTCAATGAGAAGAAAGACTGGTACTAATTGTGTTTACATGAGATATCATGTATACATCTTGTATTCTAACTACTACAAAGACAACAATATACAATGTATTACTGTAACTATCCTACTAACCTGTTTTGAAACTGTCTCAATACTATTTATTTCTCAACAAAATTAATTTTAAAATAGTGAATAGTTGTGTTTACTGGAGATTAGTTTCACATCCAATCAGCTCTAATGTTAACTTTGCTTTCATGTTAAATGTATTTTCTTCTCATAGGTAGATAATATGTGTAATTCTTGTGACTTGTCTTTAGAGACAAATTATTTTTTAATTTTTAATTTTATTAGTGCATATTTCAGTCCAAAATGATTACCCCTGACTAGGGAATTTGTACATGTATTTAACGTGTCTTAATTC
Organism: Ctenomys sociabilis; assembly: GCA_004027165.1. Lineage (NCBI taxonomy): Eukaryota > Metazoa > Chordata > Mammalia > Rodentia > Ctenomyidae > Ctenomys > Ctenomys sociabilis. The sequence goes on from PVKA01007655.1 coordinate 41,955, forward strand.
TTTTTAAATTGTTCAGATCCTAGGGATTTGAGAGCATCTATTAATAAAAGTGAAGATAAATATTTTCTACAGGTAAATTTTAATTATACAGAATTGTCTGAGTTCACCAAGTTTGAATCTCAGTCTAAATTGTCCTTCATTTTTTGTAAACTACTTCACCCTCATTATGCATTGATATTTTTCTTAACACCTCTAGTTCTCTGAATAAATTCTTTTATAGTATTGATGCAATTTTTTAATTTTTTTATAAATAATTTTGAGAAACAAATAGCAATGAGATAGTTTCAAAACCGAATAGTAAGACAGTTTCAATAATTAATACATTGCATATTATTGTCTTAGTGATTATTCATTGTACAAGATGCAAACATGATATCCTGTCCACAAACACTATTAGAATAAATCTTTCTGAATTAAGACAACGTAGCTGTATGCGTAGTCTAACTATTTTCAATATACAGATACAAAATGGTCCTTCATTTGTAGTGCTTTTTTTTGTTTAGTTTTGCCAGAGAAGGGTATTTCATTGTCATTTAAATATTGTAGGTGAGTGGATTCAGCAAAATATTCCAATACAGTCAGTAGTCCATAATACTAGTGGGTTTTCCGTAAGACTGTCAATGTCAGAATTGTTCACATGAGCCTTTTCCAGCTCAGCTTAATAATAAATTATATGCTGTTTTTTTCTGCAAATCATCATGCCAAGGTATTTTCTGTCTTTATATAAAACTTCCTTTATAAAGACTGTCACACACTAATTTTAGTTTTATGAAGTCTTATGGAAGAAATACCACAAAGGTGTGAAAGAAGTGTTATACAAACAAAGTGACTTATAACATTGTTTCACATTATTTGTATTGAAATTCAGTGCTAGTTCAACATCATTTATGCAACTACATGATCATATGCCTCTTAACATAGTGTACTCTTTGTTAGTGCAATGAATATGTTTTCCTCTACTAGAAGACAAAGCAAATTTCCCAACGAAAGTACAATCAATTTTTTGCCTTTTGTTTTGCTGCTTTGCTTCCCTGACTCCCTTCATAGGAGGGTACTTTCTCAGCAAATCATTTACATAATAGTAGCATCTCATGCTCTGTTACCTACAGTTAATCTCAATCAATTTGTTTCTTTTGGTAGCATAAAATCACTAATGTTTTGCTAAAATTTCCCACTGCAATTATAATTTTCACACCTGATGCTGACAACTGTGAAGTAAGCAACTACATTGAGGATACCAACTTGTAACACTAAAATGATGTTTGAGATACCAGTTATCTTGGTCTTCTAATGTGTACCATTTCTAATGTCATATTAATTATTACTATACTCTCTTTAAAGCAATTTCTTAAAAGGGTAATAAAAAATGAGAGACAAGAATAAAAATTTGGGTTTTCTTGAAAGCATGTGATAATATTCAATCATATATCCCATCTTGCATAACTATATCTGATAATCTGAGAAACAGATTTGACGATAAAAATAGAAAATATATCAATCATTGTCAATCAACTATTCTTGTTTTGAAAATTTATAACATATGTGTTGTTATATATTATCCTGTTTCCATCTTTGTTTTTTACTTTCTTGCTCTTATAAAACTATTATAATTTTCAGTTTCTGAAAGATATGTTAGTACAAAATTGTAAAAGTTAAGAATTTCCATTGATCCTAGGTATAATCTATCCTATCCTGTCTAGTTTACTTCAGAGGACACACTGAACAAATGGATAAAGGAAACCACTCTGTAGTGTCAGAATTTGTACTTCTGGGACTTGAACAGTCATGGAATATTCAGATCTTACTATTTGTGATATCTTTAATTCTTTATCTGATGATTCTTTCTGGAAATATTTTCATCATAGTTCTAATTGTCACTGATGCTTTGCTGCATTCCCCCATGTATTTCTTGTTGGCCAATCTATCCTTTGTGGACATATGGCTTTCCTCCGTCACCACTCCCAAGATGATTGCAGACTTTGTCAGCGAAGACAAGACCATTTCCTTTGGAGGTTGCATGTCCCAAATTCTCTTTGCCCATTTCATTGCAGCAGGTGAGATGGTACTGCTGGTGGTAATGGCCTATGACCACTATGTGGCCATCTGCAAGCCACTCCACTACTCAACTATCATGAACTTGCAAAAGTGCATTGGGCTGGTGGCAGTTTCCTGGAACATAGGCTTTGTGCATGGCATAAGTCAAATGGTTGTGATTATGAAGCTACCTTTCTGCGGCCACATGGAAATAGATAGCTTCTTCTGTGATATACCCTTGGTAATCAAGCTGGCCTGTATGGATTCTGATAAGTTGGATACCATCATAAATATTGACTGTGGCCTTGTGGTTGTAACTTGCTTTACTGTGTTGCTGGCATCTTATATATATATTCTTGTCACTGTCCTCCAAACTTCTAACAACGCTGCCACCAAGGCTCTGTCCACTTGTACTGCTCACATTACAGTTGTATTGCTTCTTTTTGTTCCCTGTATGTTCATCTATGTGTGGCCACTAAATATTATTTGGTTGGACAAATTTCTTGCTGTATTTTACTCTGTTTTTACTCCTCTCCTAAACCCAGTCATTTATACACTGAGAAACAATGAGATGAAAAATGCTGTTAAAAGATTCAAAAGCTACTACATAGATTCAAGGAAAGTATTTAATTCTTAGGAAATCTTGTTGTGTGTATCCCAAATCTGACAATTCTTTAGTACAGGTAGAAGTTCAGGAAATTTGGTTTATATGCAATCAGTCCCAGTCCCAATGTGGGAGTATATATGCTTAATGTAAACCATTACTCCACCTTAAATTATTTTCCTAAATTCCAAACAGAGATTGTAATCCTTTACTGTGTTTACCCTTGTATAGAGCTATCCATAGTTCCATAAAGATATTCTTTATTGTAATCCTTTATTGTGTTTACCCTTGTATAGAGCTATCCATAGTTCCATAAAGATATTCTTTTTTTAAATTTTTATTTGTCTATTTTTTTTAAATGTATTTGGTACCAGATCTTTCTATACAGCTGGGACTTATTGACTACATTGACATGTGGTCTTTCTATGTGTTAATAATGTAAGGAAAAATCTAAAATATGGTCAACAGTCTCTTTTTGTCCATCTAGATGAATTTTAATGCACTTCTCTTACATATTTTGCTGTCTTTTAAGTAATTAATTACAACATCCCTGAAAACTTTTATCTAGCTTTTCTAAAGCAACTTTCTTATTATCCAATTCTCTTATTACTCACACTTTCCATCAGAATACTACAACAGAGTAAAAAGTGAATAAAAGATAAAATATAATAAATACATAGGAAATAAGCGTACCCTATTCTGTTGGAATTTATATAAGCTGAATTAAAATTTTTAAATAGATTAATCCACAAGATCTAATATGATTTTTCTTTGTGAACTTTCAAGAATTAAAAATTTTAAATACTAGTTATCTTTTGTGTAAAGTCTTGAAATGTAATCTCTCTGAAATCACTGGCCATTATCTTGTTGATTAATTCTATGATCTGATCTCCAATATTTAGTACAGTGCATAATTGACAATATATAACCAATATATTCAAAAATATCAATGCGCGTGAATTGTTCCTTTACAATATTTATGTAATTGTTAAGGATTATTTACATGTAACTGTTTTTTTATTCATTTCAATGAGAAAAGAGATAAAATAGCAATTAAACAATTTCAAAACAGATTAGTAGGACACTTACAAGAAGTAGCATATATATATATACTGCAGAGTTTTTTTTCAGGTTTCCTTTCCTCCATATGTTTCTATATTTGATTCATCACTTCAGATTCTATGAATCCAGAGATTTCTTTTTTTATTTCAGAAATTATTTCTATTCTAAGTTCCTCTATACCTTCTCCTGTTGCTTATTTACTTCTGACACTATTAATTCATACATTTTAGCACTGCTAGTTTCTGCTGCACTTGTTCTGAGTGAGCACTCCTCCAAATTTTTCTGTATTTGATTCTTTAGTTCAGATGCTATGAATTCAGAGATTTTTTTTTTTGTTCCAGAAATTAATTCTGTTCATTGTTCCTCTATACTTTTCTGGTGTTGTTTCTTTACTTCTGACACTATTAATTCATACATTTTAGCTGAGATAGTGTCCTCTCTGCTCTTGTTCTTGGTGGCCTCAAGCCTGAGATTGTGTTTTGCTCCTTCTCTTTGTCATAAAGGTATGACTTCTGACCTTTGGTACAGAGATTTGGTGCAGTTATAAGCTTTGCACCTAATGAAATCCAGGTACAGATCTATTAAGTTTGAGTTCATCCAGTTATGCCTGTCTTGTGTCTAGGTGTCATGTTAAGGTTCTTACTGCTGCAGCCCTTGGAAGTGAACCTGTTGTGCCCCTCTGGTACAGCCATGAACCTGTGGTGCTCTTCTGTTGTGCCCCTGGCCCATGGGGCTCAGCAGAGTGCAGGAGCTCACCCCCTACTCACTGGGCCCTAGCTTGGGCCTGATAGGAGGGGTGGAGGTTTCCCAAAAAAGCGAGGATGTGGGGAGGAATGGGTTCAGAGAGTGCTCAGGTGCTGGCCTGTGCTTGGTCTGGCACTGCAGGGTAGTGCAGGAGCTCACGTCCACACTCACCAGGTCTGACCTTGGGCTGGATGAATGAGGTGGAGGTTTCCCCAGAGAGCAAGAGAGCAGAGTGGAAAGGGTTCCAAGAATGCTGCAGAAAGACTCACTCAGGGGCTGGCCTGAGCTCGATCTGCCAGTGCAGGGAGGGCAGGAGCTCACTTCTACACTCATCAGGCATGAGCTTGGGCTGGATGCATGTCTTCAGCTTGTACAATGAATAACCTCTAAGACAACAACATGCAATGTATTAATTATAGAAACTGTCTTACTATTTGGTTTTGAAACCGTCTGATTGCTGCTATTTGTTTCTCAATAAAACTATTTTAAAAATAGAGAAATAGAGGTGCTACAAGGTTAGCCAATATTTTGGCTTGAGCTCTTAAAGGTCAGTGAGGATTCAGGATATAAAAAATCCTGTACTGTGACATCATGTAACTTAGTGGTTTCCCAAATTTTCTGATCAAGGAGTATGGAAATGAGGTAAGAAAATTTCAGCCATGTTAATATGCTGAGCTATGGGAGGCTCAAGTCATCAGATTCAGACATTGCCAGTCATGTGGATAACACACTACTATTGTGGACTATTGGACTTTAATTGAATTATTTTTCTGAATTCATGAACTTACAATATTTACATTGCTATGCTGTACAGATCTCTGACAAAACTAAATAAAAAAGATATAAATTAAGAAACATTTTGTATCTGTATACAAAATTGTTAGGCTAGATATACAGCTTCTTTCTCAAAATTCAATGAGAATAAAGATTTGTACTAATAGTGTTTCAATAGGATATCATGTCTGTATCTTGTAATAGGAGTAACCTCTATGAAAACAAGATGAATTGTACTAGTTATTGAAACTGGCCTTGTAATTTGTTTTGAAACTGTCTCATTGCTATTTGTTTCTCAATAAAACTGATAAAAGAAAAAGAAATGATAACCATAATGCAAGAATTACTAAGTGCTTTTAAAGAAGACAATGATACCTAAAAACATAAAATCAAAGTAAAGAAGACAGTAACAACAAAATAGAACGTATTAGAAAAACGGTGGAATGATTGAATGAGCAATACAGGAAGGAAAAAGAGTGCAGGAAACAGATTCAAAGAGATATACAGGATATTAAAGTCTCAATTACAAGCTGAGAAAATGGTTTGTATGAAAGAGAAGAGAGAGTTTCAGAAATTGAAGACACCATTGCAGCTAGTAAAAAACTAAGAAAAGCTCTCTTAAAAACAACTAGGATGCAGGAAAAATAATTCAATGTGTGCAAGAAGATGCAAGATGAAAAACACGAGATTAATAAGCATCAATGTGAGAAAAGTAAATAATGATACAAAAGAATATGGGAAAAAATAACAAGAAAACTTCCCAAATATGGGGAAACAATCTGATATTCAGGTAACTGAAGCACATAGAACTCCAAATAACATTAACCCAACTAAAAACACACCAAGACATATGCTAGGCAAGTTCCCAGAAATGCAGCATAACAACAATACAATAGAAGCTTCTAGAGAGAAGAAACATCACCTTTAACAGGAAAAAATAAGAGTAATGACAGATTTCTCTTCCAAAACCATCAAGTCAAGAAGAGCATGGAATAGAATATTTCAAATCTTCAGTGAAAAAAATTTCCATCCCAGACTGCCATAACATGCAAAACTCTCTCTTAAGTTTGATGTAGAAGTGAAATACTTCAATGACAAAGAAAAAGTAAACAATTTGATGAGGACAAAGCCTAACGTATGCAGACTATGGAAAGATATTCTAGACAGGGAACAAAATGACCAGAACTCCACAAATGAGAACAGGAAGAACTGACCAAATAGGGCAAACAACTACACAAAGGAGAGAAAGGCATAAACAACAGCATGTGACTAACATGTCAATCATAAGTCAATACACCTTAAATATAACCATCATTGTAAATTGACTCAATTTACCAATTAAAAGAAATACAAAGTCACAGTGGATTAAGAAGCAAAATTCAACATTATGGTATATACAAAGAACACAACTCAAAGAACTTCACAAACTGAAAGTCAAAGAATGGCAAACAATACTACACACCTCAACACCTTAGAAAAAAAATCAAACAGGTGTAGCAATCCTGTAAACAGTCTTAACTTCAAACAAACAATGACTAAACGAAATAAAGAATGCCGCTACGTACTGGTTACAGGAAAATTTTAACAAGAAGAGGTAACACTCACAAATACGTATGTATCCAAAACAGGTGCACCCAACTGTATAAGATAAATCTTAATTGAAATGAAAGATCTAATGTCCAATACTACAATCTTCACAGGACACATTAACAAACCCTTATTCAGAAGATAGGAGAAGACAAAAAATTAGGAAAGAAGTACCAGAAATGAACCTGAATTCGGAACACATGGATTTAGTGGACATGTAGAGTGTTCCACCCAACCACAGCTGAATATAAGCGTTTTTCTGCTGCACATGGGACATTGATCACATAGAAACTCCAATATCCAACAACACAGCCTTAATAGACCTTAACACACCCTTATCCCATAAAGATAGGTGAATCAAAAAAAATTAGCACAGTAGAAGGACTGAAACAGAGTTTCTACAAATGGACTTAGGGTACACACACACAGAGTGTTCCAAGAAACTAAGCAGAATACACATTTTTTTCAGGTCCACATGGGTCATTTTCTAATATAGACCACATACTAGTCCATAGGTCATGCTTAAGTATATGCAAGTAAACAGAAATTATCCCATGCATATATTTTGTCCACTGTGTAATGAAACTGGAAATAAATGACAAAATAAACCAGGAAAACCCCACAAATACATGGAAATTAAACAACACCCGCCCTAGCAACCAATGGGTTGGAACACTCTACATGTCCACTAAATCCATGTGTTCCGAATTCAGGTTCATTTCTGGTACTTCTTTCCTAATTTTTTGTCTTCTTCTCCTATCTTCTGAATAAGGGTTTGTTAATGTGTCCTGTGAAGATTGTAGTGTTGGACATTAGATCTTTCATTTCAATTAAGATTTATCTTATACAGTGGATGAAATTCATGGATGAAATTCAACAAGAAATTGAAAAATATCTGCAATGGAGTGAAAATTCAACCACAACTTATCAGAATTTATGGGATGTGATGAAAGCAGTTCTCAGAGGGAAATTCATAGCTGTGAAGTCATACATTAGGAAAACAGAACAGGAACAAATAAACACCCTAATGCTGCACCTCCAACATGTAGAAAATGAAGAACAAATCAAACCCAAAGCCCATAGAGGGGAAGAAATCATAAAGGTTAGAGTGGAAATTAATTCAATCCAGACAAAGAAAACAGTTCAAAGATTGAATGAATCAAAAAGCTGGTTCTTTGAAAGATTAAATAAAATTGATAAGCACCTAGCCAACTTCATCAAAAAGAGGAAAGAAGAAATTCAAATACAAAGAATAGAATTCATGCACCTATTATATTTAAATGGCAGTGTATTACCCATCTCTGACAAAACTAAATCCAAAAAGGATATACAAATAAAAATGGTTGGGATAGATATACAGTTACTTTCTCTTAATTCAATGAGAAGAAAGATTTGTACTAATAGTGTTTGGACAGTATATCATGTGTGCATGTTGTACTATTGATAAGCACTACTAAGACAACAATATGCAATGCATTAGTTATTGAAGCTGTCCTCTTAATCAGTTTTGAAATTGTCTCATTGATCTTTGTTTCTCAATAAAATTAATTTACAAAATACAAATATAAGCCATAAAGAATGAAAAGAGTGTAATTACCAGAGATCCAGTGGAAATTCAGAAAATAATAAATAGATACTTTAAGAATCTTTATTCTAATAGAATAGAAGACACAGAAGAAATGGATATATTCCCAGAAAGTTTCAAATTACCAAAACTGAATCAAGAAGATATAACAACTCTTAGTAACCCAACAACAGCCAATGAAATATGAAATCTAAGAAAAAACCCTACATGTAAAAAAAGTCCCTGTCCTGATGGATTCACACCTGAATTCTACAAGAAATTTACAGAACATATAATCCCTATACTCCTAAAACTCTTCAATGGAATTGAAAAGGAAGAAATCCTCCCAAAGTGGTTCTTGGAGGCAAATATTATACTGATACCAATTCCAGGGAAAGACACAACTAAAAAAGAGAACTACAGCCCTGAGTGAGTCCTGCCTCTGCATTCTCGGGACCCTTTCTACCCTTCCTCCTCTCTCTTTCTCTCTCTCTCTCTCTCACACACACTCTCTCTCTCTCTCAGGAAATCTCAACCCCCTCCCATCGAGGCCAACAGTTTGGAGGAAAGCTCATGTGCTCCCCTGCGCTGATTGGATCTCCCTGAACCATGCCCAGGCCAGCCCCTGGATGAGGGCCTCCACCCCCAAGCCGACAATTGAGGGAGAACTTCTGCAATCCTCTCAAGACCACCAGATCCAGAACAGTCAAGGCCCAGTGACTGTGTGGGAGAGCTTCCAGTTTCCCTGTGCCTGTGGGACCTCTCTGGACCAAAACAAAGGCACACAACGTGACACCCACTGCCATGTCCTCAGGACCACTCCAATCTTCTGAGTCCCCACCCTCAAACCCACCCAGTGAGGGAGAATTTCCGCAACATTCTCTGCACCACCTGATCCAGTCCAAGCTCAAGCCTGGCTAGTGTGTGGGAGAGCTTCTGCACTCTCCTGTTCCTCCAGGGCCAGGGGCACACAGAGGGGCACCACAGGTTAACTGTTGTGCCACAGGGGCACAACAGGTTCACTTTCAAGGGCTGCAGCAGGAAAACTAAAACTTGAACAGGTGTATCACCAAGCAGGAAGGTAAAGTCAAAATGGATTAAAAGTTTAAACATTAAAATAGAAACACTAAATCTCCTGGAAGAGGAGTATGAGGATCTCTTGAAGACATAGTGGCAGGCAAAAAGTTCATGAACAAAAATCAAATCACACAGTTAATACCTGAAAGAATTAACAACTAGGACTTCCTGTTATTGAGAAGTTTTGGCATGTAAATAAAACTTACTGAGACATGGAAAAGACAATGCACAAATTGAGGAAAAATCCTTTCTAATAAGCAATCAGGAAAAGGTCTTCTCTCCATAATCTTAAAGAAGTAGGAAACATTAAGGCCTCAAACTTTAAAGACCCAATCCCGAAATGGGCATCTGAGATGAACACACACTTCTCAGAGGATGAAATTAAGGAAGCAAATAAATATGTGAAGAAATGCTCCACATCACTAGCCACCCATGAAATGCAAATTGAAACAGCACTGTGATACCATCTCATCCCAGAAAGAATGGCTGTCATAAAGAAATCAAACAACAACAAATGGAGATGCTGTAGGGTAAAAGATACCCTTCTGCACTGCTGGTGGGAATGTATATTGGTGCAACCATTATAGAAATCAGTATTGAGTCTCCTTAAAAATTTAAAACTTGAAATCCCATTCAAACCAGCTATACCTCTACTGGGACGATTCCCAGAGGAACTGAAAGCCTCATATCATAGGTTTATTTATACACCTATGTTTATAACAGCACAATTTGTGATAGCCAAATATTGGAAGCAACAAAAATGTCCATCACCTGAGGCGTGGATGAAAAAGATGTGGTATTTTCATATAGTGGAGTATTACTCATGTATAAAGAATGTATAAACTTGAAGCCTTCATATTTAAGTGGATGATACTTGAAGATGTACTCATAAGTGAAATAAACCAGACACACATGTGTAAATATCAGATAGTCTCCCTAGCATAGGAGATCAAAGGTAGAAATAAAAATTGAAGGGTAGAACATGATTAAAAGGAAAGCAAGAATTTCAGGATTAAACAATGAGAAGATGGCAAGGAGAAAAGCTAGAAAACATGACAGAGGCAAAACCGTGCATTTATATGCAAAAGATGGGTAAGGCAATGATCCTCAGAATCTTCAGCAGGTTTTTGAAACTAGCAGCGATTGGTAGTATTTTCACCCTGACTAAATATGTTGTTACTTGTGAACTAAGCAACTGCACTGAAGGTAGCAATGTGTATTACTAGGGTCATGCTTGGAATACCTGTCTTTCTGCTCTTGTAAATACGTATTGCTTGCCATGACATACCAATTACTGCCATATTGTCTCTCAAGTAACTGTTTAAAAAAAGAAATGAAAATAAGAGATAAGGAAAAGAAAATCCCACAGGACTGTCCTGGTACAATGCTGTATGTGGTTAGTTTTCTAAATTTCTGTGTGAAATATGTAATTGTTTATGCCTAGTTTTTAAAAATATTTTTTCATTCTTTAATTCTTTTCTTCAAATTCTGTAGGTATTTAAATTGAACATATCAATACTTGATAGAAAATACCTATTCCATGTTATGTCTAAGTTGGCTGATATTCAGACAGATAGTGAGGTTAAGCTCAACTGCCTATGCTATAGGATAATAATATCATTAAGCTTCTCTTCTGAAGGGTTAACAACTTATGTTTTCAGGACAAACGTTAGAGAAATAGAAGATCTGTAAGGACAGACAACATTTTGGTACTAGCCTTTCAAGATCAGTGAGGACTCAGGACATATGAGAACCTGTACTGTAACACCCTGTAACTCAGTTTTGTTCCAAATTTACTGATGAAAGAGATTTATAGAGCCTTAGAAGAAAGTAAGATAAAGTTAACAATACAAAGAATTAATGAATCAAAAAGTGGTTCTTTGAAATATTCAGTAAAATTGGTCAGCTCCTAGGTAATCTCATCAAAAAAAAAAGGAAAGAAAAAATTCAAATTTAAGCAGTAAGGAATGAAAACGGCAAAATTACCACAGATCCTGGGGAAATTCAGAAGATCATCAATAGGTATTTTGAAGATCTTTACTCTCATCAAATCAAAGACATGGAAGAAATGGAGAGATTCTTAAAAAGGTGCAAATATCCAAAACTGAATCAAGAAGATATAAGAGCTCTCAATAACTCAGTAATAGCTAATGAAATTTAAAATGTAATAAAAAACTGATGGACAAAGAAAAGCTCAGGTCCTAATGGCTTCACAACTGAACTCTACAAGAAATTTACAGAAGATATAATCCTAATACTCCTCAAACTCTTAAATGAAATTGGAAAGGAAACAATACTCCAAAAATCATTTCTGGAGTCTAGTATCATACTAATACCAAAACCAGAGAATGATCCAACTTAAAAAGGGATCTACAGGCAAATTTCACTCATGTGTGCAAAATCCTGAATAAAATCCTAGTAAATAGAGTGCAGGAAATCATTAAGAAGATTATATACCATGGCTATGTAGGATTCATCCACATTATGGAATGACAGTTAACATGTGCAAATCTATAAATGTAATACACTACACCAATAGAGTCAAATACAAAAACCACATGACTGTCTCAACTGATGCAGAAAGGACTTTTGAGAAAGTCCAGTACTCATTAATGTTCAAAGCCCTACAGAAAATCATAATAGATGTTATAGTACAGGTTCTCCTATTTCCTGAGTCCTCACTGACCTTGAAAGGCTAGGGGCAAAATGTTGGCTGTCCTTCTAGCCCTTCTTTTTCTTTAAGTTTTTGTCTGAAAACTTAAGTTGTTAACCCTCCAGAAGAGAAGCTTATTGTTATTAACATACATCCTAGGCAGTTGAGCTTAACCTCACTATCTGTTTGATTATCAAATATCTTAGACATAACATGGAACAGGTATTTTCCATAAATTATTGATATGTTGAACTTTGTGTCTCTTCAAATTATGAAGTAAAAAGATTAAAAAGATAAAAATTAAAAAAACCCACAAGAATAAGCATTTACATATTTTTACACAGAAATTTAGAAATGTAAAAAAAATATAGCCTTGTAGCAGGAGAGTCCTGTGACTTCTTTTTGTCTCATGTTTTTATTTATTACCTTTTTTTTTTTTTTAAAAAAAAAAAACACAAGCATTTACTTGAGAGGCAGTGTGGCCATAATTGGTATGTCATGTCAGTAATTAGAAGACGGAATGACAGGCATTCCAAGCATGACCCTGTCATTACACATTACTTTCTTCAGTGCAGTTGCTTAGTTCACAGGTATCAGCATATATAGGCAGGGTGAGAAACCTTCTAATTAACTGCTATTTTCAAAAACGTGCTGAAGATTCTCAGGACCATTGTCTTACCCATATTGTGCATATACATGTATGACTTTGCCTCTGTCATGTTTTCTAGCTTTCCTCCTTGCTTTCTCTTTGATGGCTTCTACATCAATCTGTTAAAAGCCATCTATGACAATCCAACTTCAAACATAATTCTAGATGGAGAAAAACTGAAATATTTTACTATCATATCAGGTATAAGACAAGGGTGTCCTCTATTCTTATATTGCCCTATTCAGTGTAGTTGGTGCAACTATTCTGAAAATCAAGGTAGCACCTCCACAACAACTAGGACTTTAATTCCATTCAATCCAGCTATCCCCCTTCTAGGAATTTTACCAAGAGAACTGAAGCATTCATATCAGAGTGATATATTTGTGCTCATGTTTGTAGCACCACAATTTGTGATAGCCCCATCTTGGAAGCAACCAAAGTGTCCTTCACCTGAAGAATGGATGAAAAAGATGTGTGTGTGTGTGTGTGTGTGTGTGTGTGTGTGTTTAATACAATGAGATATTACGCAGATATAGAGAAAAACAAACTTGAAGTCTTTGTAGGTAAGTTGATGCAACTGGAAAATATACTCATAAGTGAAAAAAAAAACAGACACACATGTATAAATATTGTATTGTCTTCCTAGTGTAATTACTCAAAAGAAGGAAGAAAAATTCAAAGATATTTCACTGTTAAATGGAAAGAGAAAATTTAAGGAGAAAAAGAAAGGAGACAAGTTAGGAAATATGATAGGGGCAAAACCATATGTTTATATTAACAAGATGGTTAAGGTAATGGTCCTAAGAATTTCCATGAAGTTTTTAAAAATAACAGTTAATTGGTAGAACTCTCACACTGAGTAACTCTATCTGCTGGTATCTGTAAACTAAGCAACTGCATTTTGGACAGCAACGTGTAATATGAAAACCAAGCTTAAAATACCTGGCATTTTTGTATTTTTAATGTGTAGTGCTTCTGATGTCATATCAATTATTGCTATAGTTTTCTTAAAGTAAATTTTTGTAAAAATTACTAAAATTAAATGAGAGATAAGAAATGAAAAAAGTCATATGATTATCCTGTTACATTGTTGAATATAGTTTGATTTCTAAATTTCTGTGAAAAATTTTAAATTGTTTTTAATATTATATATGGATTTAGATTTCAGAATATCCATGGTTGTTGGAAAATACAGATAGTAATGCTAAGTTTATATTTTTTGTTTATTTTATTTTTTAAAATTAATTTATTTTTTTAATTGAAGAACAAATAGTGATGAGATAGTTTCAAGACAAATTGACAGGACAGATTCGACAAATTAATACATTGCAAAGTTTTCATAATGTTTTGGTATCATACAAGGTGCATAAATGATATACTTACATGCATTATTATAGCAGATGTCTCAAATCAATGAATCTCGAAGAGAGTATAGCTATATACTTATTTTATTTTTTATAGCTGAATTATATCACAGATTCAATAATTAATACTTTCTACCTTGTTATCTTCCCAGTGGTTGTCCATAGTACTAGAAGCTGACATAATATCTTACTGAACCACTATTAGTGAAAATCTTGCTTCTCATAGAATTATTCAGAAGCACGGCATATTTGTTAATGTAACTGTACTGTTTATACACCCACATCATGATTCTTCTTTTGTGTATCCCCCTTTTTTTTTGTTTAGACCTGTCACAGATGAGCACTCCATTTTTAAAAATTTTTTTTATTTTATTGAAATACTAATGTCAATCAGACAGTTTCAAGACACCTTAACCATACAGATTCGATAAATTAATACATTGCAAACTGTTTTCAAAATGTTTTGGTATTGTACAAGGTGCATACATGATATTATATTTAGCAGATATCTCTTATCAGTGAATTAAGAGTGTAGCTGCTTACTTATCTTATTTTTTAAAACCTGAATTATATCAAAAATTCAATAATTATTTTCCTAGTGGATGACCGTAGTACTAGAAGCCGACATAATATCCTGTCCAACCACCATTATTGCAGATCTTGCCTCTCATAGAATTATGTAGAAGCACAGCGTTATCTATCCCAACTGTACTGTCTATACACACACATCATGATTTTTTCTTTCTACACCCCTTCCTTTGTCTACACCTGTCAAAAGAGGGCACTCCATTGACATTCAACTACCTTAGGTGCTTGAACTCGACACCACAATCCAACACAGTCCAGCATTCTACAACCATAGTGAGTTACTCAAAGAAATTGTCGACCATAGCCACTTACAGCTCAGCTTAATATTATGGCCTCATGATGTATACTTCATGTTTATACTTTTCTGCTGGATGGTTAAGACCTAGGTAGATCAAGACTTATATACCAACACATGAACTTTATATTTCCTATGTGGTTAAGAATGATAACTTTGAAGCATTTATACTGAGCACTACATTGTCATTAAATCAGTTTAGCTGCCTGAACTCGGTGACACAATCCAACACAGTCCAGCATTCCACAGTAATAGTGAGTTATCTGAAGAAGTTGTTGAGTGTAGCCATTGACAGCTCAACTTATTGTTACGGAACCACATTATATACCTCATTTTTATACTTATCTGCTGGATGGTAAAAACCAAGATAGATCAAGCCCTATACACCATAAGATGTAGCTTTTGTTTCTGTTGAGGTCAGTGAAGTCCCCTCAGGGTTGATCTTGTAATCCTGTACCTTACTCTGTAAATCCTTTGTCTGTGTCATCCATGTAGATGAGTCACGGCCAATGCTTGACCAGTTTGCTCTTTGTGAGAGCCTGAGGGAAAGTTTTCTTTCCATGTGACTCTCCCCAGGCACACTATAGAATTCAGCTATTAAGAATGATGAGCTTGAAGCATTTATATTGAAGTGGATGCCACTTGAACATATACTCATAAGTAAAATAAACTATACACACATGTGTAAATATTGTATAGTCTCCCTAATATAAGAAGTGAAAAGAAGATGTACAAATAGAAATGTACAAAAACAACTAAAAGCAACTGAATGAGATAAGGCAAATTGAATGGCATATGCTGCAGGGTACTAATCAGCTTTTCTTCTGGATGGTTAACAACCTAAATTCACAGATCAAATTTGTAGAAATAGAAGAGCCACAAGGCCAGCCAACATTTTGGCCCTAGCCTTTCAACGTCATCAAAAACTCAGGACATAGCAGAAGCTGTATTGCAACATCATGAAACTCAGTTGAGACCCAAATTTTCTGAGCAAGGAGATTATGGAACCACAGATGAAAGAGATCGAAGTTCTTGTTGTTTTTAAGAGGTCCTTTCTCACCTTTTCACTAGCTGCACCAGCGTCTTCAAGATCTGAAACTCTGTCTTCCCTTTCACTCAAATGGTTTCGTAGACTCATGATTGATATTTTTAGTTCTTCCATTTCTCTTTGACTCTGTTTCATGCATTCTATTTCTTTTCTGTATTGCTCATTCAAGAAATCTGTCACATTTCTGATCTCCTCTATTTTTTATCCACGTCCTCTTTAGAGTTAGTTATTAATTCCTTTTCTACAGAATTTCTTCCAAGTTAGGTTTCCTCTGTATATTTGTTTTTGTAAGTCAGGTTCTATGATTTCAAAGAATTCTTTTTTGATTTCAGAAATTATTTCTTCTTTATGTTCCTCATGACATTTCTGCTTGTTCTTTTTGTTGTTCTTTCCTTCCGTATCTGTTAATTCATTTATTTCACCTGAGCTCGTGTCCTCTGCACTTACTGGTTGACTGGAGGCCTGAGATCGCATTTTTTCCCTTGTCTTTGTCATTTTTTATAGCACTGATCTTTGACCTTTGGTGTAGAGCTCTGGTGCATGTATAACATTAGTATGTAATGCTATTTGGGTTCCAGTCTATTAAGTTTGAGATTATCCAGTTATGCCTGGTCTGGAACTAGCTGTTGTTTTCCATTCCTTTTTGCTGCAGGTCCTGTGGTTCCCCTCTGTTGATTCCCTGGTCAGGCGAGCACAAACTGGGATGCAGAGCAAGTAGTGAAAATTCTCACTATCTTGGCTGGCTTTGGCATGGGTATCTGGAACATTGCTATAGAGTCAGCCCTCATGTCTCTAGGTAGGCAGTCCTGGGCTTTGGTGGGTGTCTGAGGCCAAGCTGTTCTGGGTCTGTGGCCCTGGGGTGGAATTGGGGATCACTGGGAAGGGGTATCGCTGGGAAAATTCCCTCTGGCAAATCGGGCCTGGAGCCCTCACTCAGAGGCTGAGCTGCACTGGGTCTTGGGCCCCGGATGTTAAGTTTAATGGCATCTGTTACAAGGAAATAATATCTTTAAGCTTCTCTTCTGGATGTTTAAGAGCTAAAGTTTGAAGACCAAATATTAGAGTTCAATGGGCTAAAATCAGTCAATATTTTGGCCCTACCCTTTAAAATCAGTGAATACTCAGGACATTTGCTGTGACATCTTGGAACTAAGTGGCATACCTAATTTTCTGATCAAGGAGATTATGGGGCCACAGAGGAAATTGATTGACAATATATAGTTTGTCTAAGGAGAGCCACCTAGAGAGAAAAATTTCTATAAGGCTTTCACAGAGAGCAAATTGGTCAAGCAATGGCGGTGACTCTTCCAGATGGCTGACTCTGAATAAAGATATACAAGGTGCTTTATATGATTCAATAGCAAATCCTGAGGAGATATGGCTGATCTTGTAAGATAGCAAAAGTGACATTTTTAGTTATATATGTCTTTAACTTATGTTAAC
>PVKA01007655.1:59540-77006 GCA_004027165.1 Ctenomys sociabilis
AAAAAAAAAAAAAAAAAAAAAAAAAAAAAAAAAAAAAAAAAAAAAAAAAAAAAAAAAAAAAAAAAAAAAAAAAAAAAAAAAAAAAAAAAAAAAAAAAAGAAAGAAAAGAAAAGTTATATTAATATACTGATCTATGAAAGCATGAAGTCAACAACTTCTGGCAATTGCCAATTGTTTTGATAACTCACTACTACTATGGGCTATTGGACTGTATTGGGTTATTTTGCTGAATTCAAGTACCTACAATCTTTGGTCTGGTATCAAGTATGAAAAGGTCCTTTAAATATTTCTCCAAATTGAGCTTCTCTAACAGCAATGGAACACCCATCTTTGAAAAAACAAAACAAAAACGGAGGATATAAATAAAGGATCATTTTGTTACATTAAAAAAATAAAAAATAAAAAAAGAAGAGGGAAAAAGGGGAAACTTTGCCATGGTGGTGCAGAGCACTGCGGGGAAGCCGGGGAGGTAGGCGAGGTAGCCGGCAGGGGGAACCAGCATCCAGTTTGCAGTCCCTGCGGCTTTCAGAAGAGCACCTAACCCATTGTGCCATGGCCCAAAGACCTGGGCACAGCATATACAGCAGCGATGAAGATGATGAATACATTGAGTTGTGTGACCATGATTACGATGGGCTCCTTCCCAAGTCTGGACATTTGGGGAAAACTAGGTGGATCAGGGAAGAAGAGGCAAAACTAAAAAAGCTCGTGGAATAGAATGGAACAGACGACTGGAAAGTTATTGCCAATTATCTCCCAATGGGACAGACATGCAGTGCCAGCACCAATAGCAGAAGGTTATAAGCCCTGGGCTCATCCATGGTCCTTGGATCAAAGAAGATCAGAAAGTGATAGAATTTGTACAGAAAAATGGTCTGTTATTGCCAAGCACTTAAAAGGGAGAATTGGGAAACAATGTAGGGAGAGGTGGCATAATCAGTTGAATCCAGAAGTTAAGCAAATCTCCTTAGCCGGGCATGGTGGTGCAGGCCTGTAATCCCAGCACTCGGGAGGCTGAGGCAGGAGTATTGTTGTGAGTTCGAGACCAGCCTGAGCTACAAAGTGAGTTTAAGGCCAGCCTGAACTGCATAGTGAGACCCTGTCTCAAAAAGGCAAAAAAAAAAAAAAAAAAAAAAAAAAAGAAAATCTCCTTGACAGAAGAGCAAGACAGAATTATTTGCCAGACAAAGAAGAGCCTGGGGAACAGGTGGGCAGGTGGGCAGAAATCTCAGAGCAACTGCCTGGATGGACCCATAATGAATGCTATCAAGAACCACTGGAATTCTACAGCGCATCAGAAGGTGGAACAGGCAGGTTATCTTCAGGAGTCTCCTAAACCCAGCCAGCTGACAGTGGCTGTAAGTTTCCAGAACAATCCTTTGATTGGTTTTGCTCATACACCACCTTCTCAACTCCCTCCAACTTGCCATCCATCCATTAACAATGACTATTCCTATTATCACATTTCTGAAGTACAGAATATCTCCAGACATGTTCCATATCTGTAGCAGTACATGTAAATATAGTCAGTGTTCCTCAGCCCGCTGTGGCAACCATTTTGAGACACTATAAGGAGGAAGACCCTGAAAAAGAAAAGCAAATAAAATAATTAGAACTGCTCCTAGTTCACTGAGAATGAGATCAAAGGACAGCAGGGATTACCAATACAGAACCACACATCCAGCTACCCTGGGTGGCACAGTATCTCTGTTGCCGACCACAGCAAACCTCATGGTGAAGGTTCACCTGTTTCTTGTTTGAGAAACCACTCCACTCCCTCTCTGCCGGTGGATCAGGCCCATTACCTGAAGAATGTGCCTCGCCAGTGAGGTGCATGATTGTCCACCAGGGCACCATTCTGGATAACGTTAAGAACTTCCTAGAATTTGCAGAAACACTCCAGTTTATAGATTCTGATACTTCATCATGGTGTGATATCAGCAGTTTTGAATTCTCTGAAGAACCAGCTTTTGCACCTAGCCAGCATCACTCAGGCAAAGTCCTCCATTCTCAATAAAGACAGGCCAAGAGGACCGCAGAAGATCCTAGCCTGAGAGTGAACAAATGCACATTAGGTGAGGGCTCACTTGACTCACCCAAGGCCTTGCTTCCCGCGAGGTCCAATGCAGTCCCGCTGGCCATTCTTCAAAAAAGCAGGGCCAGGCCAGTCCCTCAGCCACTGGAAGGTACAGTTGCTTCTTTGCTGATGCTCAGCAGCATAGCTCCCAAGCTTTCCTCTGTCAAAAGCCTGCCCTTCTCTCCATCGCAGTTCCTAAACATCTCTAATAACTATGAAAACTTAGATTTGGAAGTGTCTTCCTTAACTACTTCTCCTCTCAATGGTCACAAACTGACTTACACCATTCCATAGGGAGATGACTGTGAAGACCCAAAAGGAAAACACCATTTTTAGTAACTCCAACTGTCAAAAGATCAATCCTAGAAAACTCTTCTAGAACTCCTACACCACTTAAACATGCACTTGTGGCTCAAGAAATTAAATATGGTCTCCTGAAGATGCTAGCTCTAACACCTAGTAGAAGACTTACAGAATATGATCAAACAGGAATCTGAAGAATCTGGAGTGGTTGCTGAATTTCAAGAAAATGGACCTCCTTTACTGAAGAAAATAAAACAAGAGGTGGAAGCCCCAACTGATAAGGTGGGAAACTTTCTGCTCAAGCCACTGGGAAGGGGAGAATCTGAACCTCTTCACACAGATGCCACAGGTGGTGGACTCCCCAAATTTCCTACGAGTTCTGTTTTAATAACATCAGTATCAAAAGTTGAATACAGTGTTCTGAAAGCATTTACAGTACCTAAACACAGATTTCTGGTGAGCCCTTTGTAGCCTTGTAATGGTGCCTGAGAACCTGCACCCTGTGGGAAGACAGAGGCTTCTTCTCAGACTCATAAATATGTAAATACATTCTTAGTCCAGACTCTGGTCACGTGGGACAGAGTTAGCTGAAATCTTATTGGATTTCTCTCAACTAAAAAGAATTTTAAAAAAATAAATAGCAATCTTACCTAAATTATTAGGTAATGAATTTTGTAATCAGTTAATATCTTAAAGTAGATTTAAAAGACTAAAATGATTTGTCTGTATTTTGGAGGGGCCAACAGATCAGTATTTTTTTCTTGTGTTGGGTTTTTAAAAATTTTACACAAAAAAATACTCCAGTATTCTACTTAACTCAATCACTAAACATAGGAGCAGACTTTTACAAATTATTAAAAGCATTACCATAAGCATTGACTAAACACCTGGAACAATTAAGGGAGATTGTAAATGCTCCTTTATGGTTGATTATAGTAGAGACACATTTTTTGTACTAAACCATTGTATGAGTCTTTTGTTAGCTTGCTTTAAAAATTATTACTGTATGAAATAGTTTTATAAAAGTTATATTTTTACCCAGTAATCTAATTTTGTAAATGCCAAATAAAAACTGTGTTTTGTTGCTACAGTTTCAGCCTGTACGCATGCTGCTAGTGTCAGAGGGGCAGTCCAGCTTGAATGGAAAGTGAAGAAACTTGTGGTTAGGTAATTGTCTATGCACTAGTATCTCAGACTTTTTATTTTTTAAAAAATACAGTTTTTTTCCTTTTGTAATACAATGAAAAGGTGTTTGGGAGATTTTGCCTTTGTTGTTATGTGTTTTTGTTTTTTGGTTCCTTTTTGTTGTTGATTTATAAAGCATGCATTGCACTTCTTTTTATGGCGGGGGAGATCTGTGTTGTTTATGTCCTATGTTTTGTTTGAGTTCAGCCTGACTGTACTTTAATTCAGGGGTTTTGAGTCTGATCAGCATGACTGCCTCACGAATCTTGTGTTTGCAGCTGAGAAAAAGAGCCAAGTCCTCTTTCGCAATCGCGCAGGAAGCCAGCTCTGGAGTGGCGCGTTGGTGTGCACGAGGTGAGAGTGAGATGGAAGACTCATCCGCCATCCAAGAGTCGGCTCTGCCAGCCACCTCTACTCCCGCTGAGCGGCCCTCACTAGCGCAGCTTGACAAAGAGCAGATTAGAAAGGCAGTGGAAGCTTTGTTGACACATTCTAAGTCCAGGAAGAACAAAAGCGGATTACTTTTGAATGAGAATGAAAATTTATTTTTAATGGTGGTACTATGGAAAATTCCAGGAAAAGAACTGAGGGTCAGATTGTCCTTGCCTCATGGTATTCGGTCAGATGTGTCAGAAATCTGTTTATTTACCAAGGATGAACTCCAGTCAACTGAACAGACTGAACGCTTCTGTAGAAAGCTTTTGAACAAGCATGGAATTAAAACGATTTCTCGGATTATCCCTTTCCGAACTTTAAAAACAGAATATAAAGCCTATGAATCCAAGCTCCAGCTCCTGAATAGTTTTGACTTCTTCCTTACTGATGAAAGAATTAGGCGGCTTTTGCCCTCACATATAGGAAGACATTTCTATCAGAGAAAAAAAGTTCCAGTACCCGTAAATCTTCTGGCCAAGAATTTGTCAGCAGAGATCAACAACTCCCTAGGTGGGACTGTCTTAAACATCTCTAAAAGTGGTTCTTGCAGTTCTGTACGCATTGGTCACACTGGAATGCAGGCTCAAGACATCACTGAAAACATTGTTGCTGTGGCAGAAAGTCTTTCCAAAAAGTTACCAGAGAAGTGGGAAAGTGTGAAACTCTTGTTTGTGAAAACTGGGAAGTCAGTTTCCCTTCCCATCTTTTCCTCATTTGTCTCTTACCGGAATAATGCCAACAAAATGGTCATCCGCAAATTGAAGGAAAACGAGGCTAAGAAGAAAGAGAAAGAGCAAAAACTTCGTGAAAAACGGAAGTTGAAGAGAGTAAAGAAAAAGTTAAAGGAAAAAGCTAAGAAGGCTACGTCAGCCCCAGCTAAAACTAAAGGTGACATGCCATCTAAAACTAAAGGTGCTTCTGTAAAGAGCCATGGGTCTCAGAAGAAAAAGACTGGCAAAGTGAAAACTCAAGTTAAAGTGACAAAAGAATCTGATGAGGAAATTCCACAACTGGTACCAATATGCGTGACTCCAGTAAAAGAAAATGTTGAGGTGCAAAAACATGTGCCACAGAAAAAGTCTCCAAAAAAGAGCCCTGGTCCCAGTACCCCACAGGGCAAGAAGAGAAAGGTCCTGCCATCTCCTGAGACCTCGGGTGCAGGTCCACAGAAGAAGCCAAAAATAGGGCAGAAGAAGAAACAAAGAAAGTCCTCACCAGGGAAGAAAGACCTGAGGCAAACTCCAAAAAAGCCAGAGGCCAAGCTCTTCACTACTGCTAACAAATCTGCGAAGAAAGCTCCTCGTAGCCCTAAGCAGTTGCCAAAAGTACCCAGAGTGCCCCAGTCAACCTGAAATCAGTGATTCAACCAGAAGGAAACAGTTACTTGAGGGTTGTTAGAAAATCTTTTGGTCCTGAGCTCAGTCCACTGCACCATTCAGAATAAAAGTAAAATAAAAACACTGGCGTCCTGATCCAGCATTGCTACCTTCTTCAAAAGTGAGGCATGGATCTGAATATTATTTAAATCTCCATAAGTAACTCTGGCATGTATCTAGTTATAAGAAACACCGGTTAAAGTCTTTTTTAATTGCTTTTTTGTGTAATTATTGTCAGGCAAAATGAATGTTCTGTGTTTTGATTTTTATTAAAGTGTAATGTTTGCTTCTGAAAAAAAAAAAAAAAAAAAGAGCCAAGTCCTGTGTTTGCTTCTGGGAGAAGACAAAGACTGAGATCAATAGTGAGTTTGTACCTTAAGAACATTCAGCACAGGATGGCCAGCACTGAACCTTTGATGACAGTGTACTTACTGCCTTGTAGCAAAATAAAGCTGTACCCTTATTTTACTTAAAAAGAAGAGGAAACAAATTGAGGCATTTACTGTTTCTTTCTATAAACCAGCAGAAATGCACAGTACAGTTGTCCAAACTATCCTGCTTGCATACTTAGATAAATCTCTTTCACCCACTCCATCTCCTGTCCTTCTCAATTCAGTAATTCTTTTCTTTTGAATTGGTTCATTTCATTTTCCCAGTATCTACTGTACCTTTCAAATTTCATTCCCACAGGAGTTTGAATTCCCAGTGCTCCAGCAAATCTACCATGTATTAATAAGTGGTTTACATCTTTTTAAGAGACAAAAAATAGTATGCATAATTATGTACAGAACATCACTGTGTATCAAAAAAGCTGCTCACTTTTGAATGATACTTTGAGTTTGATCTTGCATGTGTGCCTTTAGAAAAGGTGAGTGAAAATATTATAGAAAGATCATTCATTGCAGGTTTAATATACTGAGCATGATATTTTTATTATTTCTTTGTTGGCTAAAAGGAAACCACAATTTTTTAGCTTTGGTGGTACCAAATACTTTCATTAAATGTTACATAGCCATATTTTTCAGTGAACAGGAATCAATAATTTCAGTAAAACTTGAAAGAAAATATGCTTTCAAAATCATAATGCAAAATAAAATTTGCAATTTGGTTGTAAGTAAATGCAATTATGAATGATCAAGATTATTAATCCTGATGATCAAAAAAACTCAGACCAATATTGAAAATAATACAGAAGCTGACAGCTGATAAGTCTTTGCAAACTTGGTGTATTCAAACTTGAGAGGTTAACAGAACATATAAATAAGCTTCTATTAACAGCAAAATACAGGGCTGGAGGAAAAGAGAATTAGTGACAAAGCTAAGGTCATAAGCATAAATGAGAATTTACAGTAGAAAGGGGCAATTGTTTAGAAGATGTTCATGTTCAAAAGAATGAAGAAAACATAAGTAATTCAGGAATCTAGTACAAAATGAATGACAAAATTCCAAATACATGAAGTGATTAAAAGTATGATTTCAAGAACAGTATTTAAATGACTATTTTTCTAAAGTTTCCTTTGTTTTTTTGACTCAGTAGTTCACTATGTTGTTGAACTCATCATGTAGCCAAGGTTAGCCTGGGATTTCTCCTGCCCAACTTCTACTGTGCTGGGATTATAGGCATGCACTAGCATACCTGGATAAGGACAGAACGTTTAGAAAGTATAGATGTTGAGAAATTACAAACTACATTTGAACTGATGTGCATTATGTCCTTTATTATCCCTGAAAGAAAAATATTTGAGTTCTAGGACAGGGTTAGATAGTATTAGAGAACTGTAAAATATTGAATTAATTTATTAAAGATAATTTTAATTTATGGTAAATACAAGATTAAATTACTATATTAATATAATTCATATGCTATGGAATCACCTGTTTAGGACACAGTTTAGTGACTACAGTTGTATTTATGTAGAAGTGTACCGTTACCACAATCTTATTTCTAAACATTTTTCTCATCCCAAAAATCTTCCCATGATGAGTAACTTTCCTAGAACTTTCATATAACCATAATTACACAAGTAATCTTCAGATTCAGACTTCTAAAAAGAATGTTTTGACATTAAGTTCTGTTTCAATGTATGTACGCATAATAGTTGCAAAGCAAAATCAATATGAAAATTTTGTTTATTTGCTTCAACTGGTTAATAAAAAGAAGCCAATATTTGCTCATTATTTACCAATTATTTTGTATTCAATAATATGAATTGTATACTCATAGAGAAGACTGGAAATGGTCACATCCCCAGATTTCGAAAAAGAAATCTTAATTCATTCCTTTCCTCATAGGTATTCATATTGAAAATTCTCAAACCTGTAATTTGGGTTTGCTTGAATGACTTTAATTCAGTCCATGCTTGTTTCATGCTCAAGACAATGTCCAGAAAGAAACTTAGATTGACACCAGCTCAGACAATAATTACAGTCATCACATCTCTTTACTTAACTATATTAGTCTTGATTCCCCATTTTTATATAATATATGAAAATAAAGGATTGTTTTATTTCTAATTTCTGCAGAGCTCATGATAAACTATTGAGTAAATAATTATAATGAAATCTGCAATTCATTAATCAAGGAGAAGAAAAATTGTCTTAGTAATAGAATTTCTATGAAAACTGTAGCATTTACATTTCATTCCTATTGGTTTTGTCAATCATAATGTAAGAACACTCATATTACATGCAAGCCTAATGAAATTCTTTCAGAAAGTATGTTTGGCAACAGAAGAGAATAGGGCAATGAAAGCATCAACATAGATAAAAGTAAGATTTTCCTCTGAAATAAATGGTCAAACTAAAGCCCATTTAATCCATTTATGATTTCATATCTTGATTTATTAGCCACATTGCTATGTTAGCATATATTGGGCATAAAGTTTTGTGTGAAACCCCTCCAATAATTCATACACAAATTACAGCTGGAATCATCAATCTATCTATGATTTTGTTGACTTTTATTATTTCTACATTATATCTCAGCACTTAAATTATCACACAAATGTCAAAAGCATAATTTTTTTCTCACTCACATTATGAGACCCTTACAGAAACCTGCACAGCAGGCATCGAGCATGGATGTGTCTGCTCCCCTCCCAAGGGATATAGACTCTTCTTCAGGGCCAACCCATTTTGTCTTTTTATTTTCCCTCAAATTGTTAAACAGTGTACACATTAAAAATACAAAGGATAAGAATATGAGAAGGAATAAATAATGAAAATGAGGGAAAGGAAAAAGTACAGCAAAAAAAGGAAGGGAGAATATCATGCAAGAATGTATAATAGGATAACTCAGATGATTATCATAATTTCCATCAGATGTTTTAAAACAGTAATGCTTAAATTTTTCACTTTGACTAATTGTGTATACTAATATCTGTAATCTGAGCAAATACATCAAAGACAGCAATGTGAAATACAGAAATCACAGTTGAATACCTCTCATCTTGTTCCATTATGTACTGTGTCTAATATCTTATAAATTATTATACTCTTTAAAATAAACTTAAAAGTAAAAAGGACAAGAAAAAATTAAGATTTATTGTAAGCATGCATTAATATTTAATTATTTGACCAATCTTGCATACCTATATTTGTTAATCTGAGCAATGGGTTTGATGATAAAAATACATAATATTACAATCTTTGTAAATTTTTTCTTGTTTTTGAAATTATGTACAATATGTATTGTCATGTGTCACTTTGTTTTTTTTTTTTTGTCTTTGCTATTTGTTTTTGGTTGTTTTATGTAGATCGGACTCGTAGTGATCTCTTATTTTTCAGCCTCCCAAGCGCTGGGATTACATGCGCACACCGCCATGCCCAGTCTCACTGGCCCTCTCAGTGTGCCCTAGGGCTGGCACGGCAGGCCAGGGATCAAACTCCCAGCCTCTTTGTTTGCTTAAGGAGGCACTTTAATCCACAGAGCTATCTGGTCCACTGTTTGTTTTTGATTTTATTATTTAAAATAAAATTAAAAAAAAAGTGAATGAGAAGCTTTCTGTAATAATTCCAAGATTTTTTTCAGGAAACTGAGTAGAGATGAAAACAGTCACTCTTCAAATTAAAATAAAATAAAATAAATAAAATAAAAAAGAAAACAGTTTCGCAAATCATTGAAGAGGAGGAGAGAGGTAGTTGCTATTGATCTTCATATTTTACTTCAGTCCTTTTCTAAATACACATAACTTATTCATTGTTCTTTTCACAAATACACATTTTCTATGCTGCGTCTTCTATGCCAACAGTGAGGTTGTTTTTATATTTTACATGTTTTGAAGAAAATGTGAAAGCCTGAAATTTTATGTGAAAGTATTACTTGGAATTAGCCTACATTCTAAAATTTTTATGATATTATGTACACACTGTGTAATATCATAAACATTTTTTATGATTCACTTTAGATTTTTTATTTGATAAGCATATCCCTCTAGATTGAAATCTCTCTGAAGGACATTGATTCATTATGTATGCAGAAAAACTGCACTTAATCACAACATAAAGGGATTAAATGTATTTGCTCCATCATATTCCAGAAGGATTTCCTATTCCCTCATGTTCAATGCATATTCAGTCCTTTGTGTTTCAATATGCATCCCTTCAATTTCAGAGACAATTAGGTATGTTATTATAAACCTATATGCTAGTATCAGGCTGATGGGGCCCAGCTTTGAGTCTTGTGGGATATATAGTTTTTAAAAACCCTGTAAGTATTTCCATACTATAATTTCCTTATAATATGAAGCAACAATTCTGCTTAAGTCATAGGGTTTTTATGAGTTATTAGAATGTGTGTGGAACTTTTACAAAACAGCCCAGCACACAGTGACATCTTAATCATTAACAATCAATTTGGTGACCTTGAATACTGTGAGCAATGTTTAAAAATGAAGTAAAATGATTTAATATGCTAAGTTACATGAAAAGAATCTAGACATAGACTAAATCCTCTTACTACGTACTTCTAAACCACCATATAGGTATACATAAATCTGCTACACAAGCTTCTTAAAGTGAACAACGCTGACAAAAATGTTTTAAAACAAGCTTAAAATGATCTGAGCCAGTCCATTTTTCCTGAAATTCTTTATTACACTGCACAAAATTAAAAAGAAAATTATTTTAATTACTTAAAATTATTCTGTCTGGGTTGGGGAGATAGGTCAGCAGTCTAAGTTCCTGCCTGGAAAGTAGAAGGCCCCAGTTTCAATCCCCAGTACCACATGCCATGCCAGCCCTGGAACCCTGAGCACACCATGCCAGCCACTGAAATTGGCTGTGGTGGCATGTGCCTGTTATTCCAACACTGGGAAGGCTGAGACAGGTGGATCACTAGGAGTCTGAGTTCTTAGAGAGACTCTGTGCCAAATAATAAATAAATGAATATTTTAAAAATTATTCTATTATCTGTAAATAAATTCTTATGCTCTTTTTTTCTTGCAGTCATCCAGTGACTTGTGATAAATTACAAAGATCTACAAGAGTGTAATTCCTGTCAATTTATGTATTCGTTATATATTGGGATTAAAAACTTCAAGAAAATACAGGTATGGAAGATTATAATAAAGAAAAGCAAGATAAATTATAAACAATGGGAATATCTGTTTTCTATAACATGAAAATAGTAATAAATCCAAGATTAATTAAGTAGAGCAACTTTTAATAAGCAAAGTCATAGAAAATAGAACTTCTACTCTTTCAAATACTTTTGTTATTCTATAAATATATAAGACTATTGTTTAAATTTAAGTAATAAAATAACCTCAAATTACAAACACTGATTTCTACATTGATTAGAAATATTAGATTTGATATATTTATTATGAGATATACTTATGGCATCAATTATTACTAATACAAATGTATAGTAAAATATTGGAGCTAACTGTGGCTTTCTTTTGTTTAGTTGTTCCATATATCCGTATAACGAACTACTGGAGCTTTTCCCAGTTGAAAAACTGGATTATAAAAATGGATCTTTTGTGACTGAGTTTATTTTATTAGGATTTTCTGGACAATGGGAACTTCAAATTTTCTTCTTTGGGATATTTTCTTTGATCTATGGTGCTACTTTGGTAGGAAACATTCTCATTATGGTCACAGTGACATTTACTTCCACCCTTCATTCTCCCATGTACTTCCTCCTTGGAAATCTCTCTTTTCTGGACATGTGTCTCTCCACTGCCACAACACCCAAGATGATCATAGATTTGCTCACTAAGCACAAGACCATCTCAGTATGGGGATGCATGGCCCAAATGTTTTTCATGCACTTCTTTGGGGGTGCTGAGATGGTTCTTTTGATAGTCATGGCCTTTGACAGATACATAGCCATATGTAAACCCTTACACTATAGGACCATCATGAGCTACAGATTGCTAAGAGGGTTAGTGATATTTTCATGGGTAATTGGTTTTATACACACAATGAGCCAGACGGTATTGACAGTGGACTTGCCTTTCTGTGGCAACAATGTCATAGACAGTATATTTTGTGACCTTCCACTAGTGATCAGGCTTGCTTGTGTTGAAACATACACACTGGAGTTATTTGTCATTGCTGACAGTGGGTTACTTTCTTTTATCTCTTTCATCATGCTGCTTATCTCTTACTCTGTCATTCTGATCACTGTCCAACAAAGATCATCTGGAGGTCTTTCCAAGGCTCTCTCCACATTGTCTGCTCACATCATTGTGGTCACTCTTTACTTTGGACCCTGTATCTTTATTTATGCATGGCCATTCAGTAATTTTGCAAGCAATAAGACCCTTGCTGTATTTTATACTGTTATCACACCCTTACTGAATCCTATTATTTACACTCTGAGAAATCAGAAAATGCAAGGGGCTTTGAGGAAATTACTGTTCCAACATATTAGAGTCACATGGAATTTCTAGATTTTCAACTTTATAATTAATGCAACTTTCATATAAACTGTTATGAAATTAATTGAACAAATATGTGCAATATATTGTACCATGTTTGCATATTACAACTCTTTCCTTGCTAAGAGGGTTAGTGATATTTTCATGGGTAATTGGTTTTATACACACAATGAGCCAGACGGTATTGACAAATGGAGTATTATTCAGCTATGCAAAACATAAATTCAAGGCTTTTGTAGATAAATGGATGTAGCTGGAGATTGACTATATTGGTAAGTGAAATAAATACGATCCACATGTGCAAGCATTGCATTATCCCACGAGTGTGAGAACTTGAAAGAGTAATGTCAATCTAAAAGGTAAAACATAAATGGAAATCGAAATTTTTCAATTGGAAGGATAAACTGGGATAAGAATATATATATATATATATATATATATATATATATATATATATATATATGCAAATTGTTTTGGATGATTGTATTGTTGATTTCTGCTGGTCTGTTGAGAGCAGCAGTTGTTTAAATTTTTTCTGACTACTTTTTTTTCTTTTGAATTTCATATAATTTATTTGTTATTATTTTTTAAATGATTCTTACACATTTATATCTGGAAATGTGAACAACTAATTTGAAGATAGCATCATGTAATACAGCAGCCAATGTTCAATTCCTATTACTTTGTCTGGAGAAGTTTTGTATCATTTCTAATGCTGTTTTTTTCTTTATATCTCTATTTTGTATTCTTAAAAAATAAAAAAAAAACAATAAAAATATAAAAATAAACAAGGATTCCTTTGCTTCTTTCTTCTCCTCTTGGGAAGATGAGATTTCCTCTACAATTTCCTGCTCTTGGGAGACGATCAGCCACAATCCTACAGAGGGGGGTGGGCGGTCATTGGCTCAGTCACAATTATGTGATGTTAGGCATTACAGTATTCAGATTGCAGGACATTAATCATTTATCAAGTTAAAATTTATTAGGAATGTTTGTTAGTCTTGTGGATCATTTGCAGAGCAAGTTATTAGGAAGCCAAAGTTTTACTGTAAACTAATTCTATGTTTAATTGAATTCATGTTTAATAATTATAGGCACTGTGTCCATCCTCCTCTGCCCAGACAGAGACAGGGTCTTGTGCGTATGCCACCAGCAGCAAGGCCAGCAGTCGCAGGGTGATTTACAAAATGAGAATGAATTAATATGTCTGAAGGAAATATATACACATTATCAATAAGTGAGTTAAATGATGCTCAGCATGAATAATGATGAAAGAAGTAAAAATCAAAATTACCATGATATCAACTCACATGAGAGATATAAAGGATATAACAAATAACAAGAAGTATGAAATTTCAAACCATGGCAGTGTTGAAAATAGAAGAATGATAAATACAAAGACACATATTTTCACATTAAAAACAATAAAAGCACCATAGCCAAAATCCAAATTTAAACATTAATACAGAAAAGAAAAAAAATTCAAAATCAAGAAGCAGATAAGGGACTAGTGTTATTTTTTAATATTGTATATATAATATTATATATATGTATATATATTTGCAATTTATTTTCAAAATATGAGATTTTCAGTTTACAATATATGAGCAATTTGTCACTCTGAGTTATAACTATAGTAGGCATTGATGATACAAAATTAAAAAGTAATAGTAACCATGACTACAAGAATCCTATTGTCTAGGAGGGGTAATGTAATTGTGAATGTGTTTTAAACACTTGATATAAAATTAAACATTTTGAAATTAACTAGCTAGGAAGAGGTCATTGAAAAGTGTTAAGAATGAGAAAAGATGACTAGATTTCAAATTTGAAAGTATTACACAGGTGCTGATGGATGTGACATATTTGAGAGAAGGTAGGAACAAAGGCAGATAAATCTCCTAGAGACGTTTCCTCTGCCACTTAGAATGGGAAGATATTTGGCTTGAGAAACACAATAGTCCTAAAAGGCATAAAAATGACTGTTGTGTCATTTTTATGACAGGAGAAATGAACACAACAGGCCAGAGACCACTGTTTTGATCCTTCATTTTGTTTTTTTAATTCAATGAGACTTTTTGATGTGTGTATATGTGATATGCATGACAATTTTTAACGTTTTCTATGTCGTCAATTGTATGAATGTTATGAAAATAATATATTATTTTATATGAAAAATAAAAATAAAATATAAAAAATAGAAACACAAAGACAAGAAGGGTATTTTGATGTCAATTTATAGAGGACTCAGAAATGTGAACTTTGGAAAAATGAAACAAGAGTTTTTAAGACACAAGAAAAAAATGTCACAGGACTGTTCTGCTACAATGCTGTATATGATTAGATTTCTAAATTTCTGTGTAAAAATATGTAACTGTTTTTCCTATTTCTTTATTTTTTTCTTCATATTCTGTAGGGACTTAAAGTTTAACATATCAATACTTGATGGAAAATACCTGTTACATGTTATGCCTAAGATGTTTGATATTTAGACAGATAGTGAGGGTAAACTGAATTCCTTATGTTACAATAAGTTATAATAAGCTCCCCTTCTGGAGGGTTAACAACCTATGTTTTCACATCAAAAATTAGAGAAAAGGCCAGCCAACATTTTGTCCCTAGCCTTTCAAGGTCAGTGAAGACTCAGGACACAGAGGAACCTCTACTATAACAACATGTAACTCAGTTGTGTCCCAAATTTTCTGATCAAAGAGATTATGGAACCACAGAGGAATGTGACTGAAGATGTATAGTGTGCCTGAGGAGAGTCACATGGGGAGAAAACATTCTCTCAGGCTTTCACAGAGAGTAAATTGGTCAAGCAATTGCCATGACTCATTCACATGGCTGACACTAACAAAGGATCTACAAAGTGAGGTACAGGGTTACAGGATAAATCCTGAGGGTACTTGACTGACCTTATCAGATACAAAAGTTACATTTCTTGTTCTATAAGTCTTGCTTTATCTTGGTCTTAACTATCCAGCAAAAAAATAAAAAATGAGGTGTATAAAGTAAAGCCATATTAATATGTTTAACTGTGAAAGGCTCAAGTCAATAACTTCTGTGGATAACGTACTACTATTGTTGACTGCTGGATTGTGTTGGATTGTTTTGCTGAATGTATGCATCTGTAGTGTTTATATGCCAATGGAATGCCCATCTCTGACAGGGCTAAAGAAAAAAAGGGTTTACAGAGGAAGAACCATTTTGTATTTGTATATACAGAATAGTTAGCATAGATATACAGGTACTTTCACTTAATTCAATGAGAAGGAAGATTTGTACTAATAGTGTTTGGATAGGATATCCTGTCTGCTTATTGTAGTATGGGTAACCATTAAGAAGACAACAATGTACAATGTATTAATTATTGAAAGTATGCCATTAATCAGTTTTGAAACTGTGTCATTGCTATTTGTTTCTCAACAAAATAAAATAAAATAAAATAAAAGAATTTTTGACTTTGAGTCTATAGTCTTCAGTGACATAAGTTGGGCATGTGTAAACATTGCATTGTCTGTCTGGTGTGAGAATGGAAAATGTAAACAATGGTCAAAATATGTAGAAATATTGTGAAATAGGAAGAAATTATCCAAAAATGAAAGGGGAATGGGAAGTAAAAAGGCAAATGGTGTCATGTGCATTTGAAATTGTGCTTATCTTCATGTTACAAAATTTGATGACATATTGGTTCTTATTTCTCCTCAGAGTATATTTTCTAAAAGGTTTTGGAGTCCATATTCCACATAAGCAGTAATGGTGCCTCAGAGAAGCTCTTCCTCTTCTAAAAGTTCCTCATAGAAGGAATAATCATTAACTCTTAAAGGATTTATTGACTTGGAAAAGAAATATGCTTTCATAATGCTATAGAGGGCAAGTGCCAAAAGAACAGAATATGAAAGAACTGCATTCTTATCATATGTGGAAAAGTAGAAGTCATTCTATAATTAGAGACAGAATGGTGTTTCTAAAATATATCATTTAGAGATTTGATATATGGGAAAACTATGATAGCTTTTGTTGACTGAAGACAACACAACTTTATAGTATCAAAAATCAGGAGGAGCATTAGTGGGACCATCTGCACCTGCTGGATTCTACCTCGCTCACCCACCAGGGCCAGGGACATTCTGTGCCTGCCAGATTCTACTCCAGCAGTTACCCTTGCCAGGCGTGCATGTGTGACCTCCCATGCCTGCCGGATACAGCTCCACACACACCCATTCCCACCTGTGTGTGGGACCTTCTGCATATACGGATTCTACTTCAACACATCCCCAGGCCAAGCATGTGAGTGGGATTTTCCCTGTGCTCACCCGGAACCTCCACCATCACACAGGCCTGGTGCTGAACCCTGCAGCAGAGCTCCCAGCAGAGAGGCAAGGGGTGAGAAACACTCAACTAATCCGGGAGCAGAACATCTTGCTAGAGAGGTGTAACTGACACACTTCCATGGATGAAGGAGGAAGAAGTGTAGCACAGCAGCCTGACCCAAGCCAGCCCCACATGGATGACTTCAGACTTGGTACATCTGGACCAGGCAAGTTGAGAAACTTTGTTAGACTCAGATCTGTGACAGCATCCTCTATCATTGTCTCTTGATTGGCAGAGGGGGCAACAGATCACTGGGGAGAACTAGTCTGCCTGGAAGAGTACAAGTACAAAAGGTGAGGTGATCTGATAGAACTTAGGGGAATTAATTTAAGTACAAATTTCCAATCTAATATCTGCTTAGCTATAAACTCATAATGTTTGTAGCTATAAACTTAAGCATATTAGATAGAAAAGTTTATGAACTGCTAAATAACAATACCCATTATCAATGTCACTATTTATAGTTCTATAAATACAAAACTGTAACTACCTTAACTGTAAAACCCAAATAATTTCTAAGAACATACATGAGGTTACATCACCATCCTGTTCTGTATGCGTCGCCTTAGTACATCAACAAACCATGTCAGCTTGTACAGATTACTGCCTAATGTTATGTCTGCTTATGGCCATAGAGCTTAAATTATCCATGTTTTTAAAACAAAGAGAACACAAAAACCTCAGGCCTACCTGGGAAAAACATTTAATCTCCAGCCTGGGAACATTCTTATAAAATAAGTCACTTTGACCCAGCCATTCTCGGGAAACAGCTAAAACCACAGAGTTAACTAATAGTTGCCCTATGGCCTACCCCTCTTAGTTTCTT